>JAJEKV010000002.1:1599881-1852903 GCA_021234155.1 Isoetes taiwanensis | reverse complement strand
ACATTGTACTTCGTTCCGGTTACGTATTGCTATGTATGCGACAAATTAGTTGCATTTGTAAAGAAGAGTTGGTATTTTTAATCTTTTTGTTTCCGGAGTTGATTGTTAAGTTGTTTAGGTATCTACCTTGTTAATTTTGGGATTTTTTCATGTTTGACTAAAACTTTTTTGCGGCTTTATTTTTTAAGGTTGATTTCTTAAGGTTTTAAAAGGATTTTTTAAGGATTTACGTTGTTCTTAGAGATGGCGAATTTTTCACGATTCTCAAAATCGAGGTTTTTTATTTGTCTATGAGGATTTTGTTGGAGGGTTGCTGCATTCGAGGGGAATACGCCATTATGCATCGCGGCTGCCGAAACACCGGCTAGAGGTATATTGCCCACGAAATGCCTGCGGCGGGGTGTACTTTGCATGTTTGTTCGATCTCCCTCCATTTTCTCGTGGGGTTTCACGAACAGCAGAGCCAATCTCTTAGCTTTAATCTTGCGGCCATTTACGCGTTTATATTTTGGCTTCATCTTGAACATCAATTAGTTAATACGATAGCTCTGACTTTCAAAGTGTTATTTTTAGATGATGTATCAAGAAGCTTTCATTACCAACGTATTCGATAGGTATTATTTTTTCCTCGTCATAAGTAGTATTATCCATAGCTTTGGTTGGCTTCAAACTTTATAATGGCCAGCATGCATCATGCGAGAATAAAAATTGGCTCCATACGGTCAATGCCTTTGTCGATTGTTGTTTTGGCGGTTGGAGGAAGCCCCGGGGTTAATGTTTTGGGCTTTCTTTTGTTGCCTTGCAAAAAGGTAACACTACTTTTCTTTTCTACTTGAGATTAAGAGTAAATTCTATGAGGATTCATATATCATCAAGATTGTTTTACGGTGAAAAGAATTGCATATTATCACCGGTGATGCAATCGGTCACGTGAAAACCCATTTTTAATCCCATGAGTCTTTTCGAGATACTTTTGTTAAATTAGGCGAGGCAAACTCTCTTTTAGTCTTTTCTTATCAAGGCACACATCCATAGCTATTTCATCTAATGTAATGTAACATAGGGTTGGGGAGTACTTGTTTTTCTTATCAAGAAACTTCATTCATATAATTTGTCTAATACTTAGATTGGCGGATGGTGATCTCGAAGGGGTCCGCCCATCGTATTTAAGTTTCTTACAATTGCCAATCTTGAAGGCTTAGCACACGACTTTAATCTTCAACCATGCGGATCCGCCAGCGAAACTGCGCCAATGCGTGCTTATCCATAACACTCTTTTTATCTACTTTGGTTTGCCAACAAAATACTCACCCGGACTTCCTGGAGCCAAGGCTTGCATATCTAAGCAATTGTTAGAAACTTCCACCTTGAAGCCGGGTTGTATGCCATATTAATGCGGGTAAGGCATTGATACCCATAATTGATCATAAATGGGGCGATGCGGAAGACTCTGCTGGCAGGTACTATTATAGGCAAACTCACCAAATGGATATGAATGCGCCCATTGTGGCGCTTGTTGCTAAAATTGTTATGAAGGTTCCAGCGCTGGTTAAATTCATGTTTTTTGATGGGTGCAAAGGTGAAAAGACCCTGTGTCTATAGGTGGAAGATGGCGGTGAGGGAGTGAGGTGGATAAGCTTTTAAGTTGGATATATGATTGAAAAACAATAAGGAGTAATTAGTTTAAGTAAGAAATCTAAGAGCTAAATTTTAGGGAAGTAGAAGCTAAAGAAACTTATGCCTTAGGAAGTAGGGGATTGATTTGTAAGTTGGGTAGCTTGTACTTCGGCTTTTTGAAACATGGCTCAATAAATTTTTCAGACCATATGATGCATATATATATTTCCATGTGGCCGATTAATGCATGCATGCCTAATCCCAAATTATTTTCATGTGTTCATCTTGGCAATATGATGTGTATGCCACATGCACATTAAAAGGAGTTTTTAGCGCTACGAGAGCGGGACATACACATTGAAGCTCAAAAATGCAAATGGAAGGACATGCCATATACATAGTTAGTATAAATTAATTCCTTCTAATTTACTTAGAGCTCCTGATGATGTACATTTTTATATTATCACGCACGCGGTAGTGAAGATGCTTCTTCATTATCCTTTATATGAATGTATGTCTTTTCCATATAAAAGCAAGGTAGACTTCAACATTAAACATGTAACTTGCAAGCCTAATGGGGACCTTAATTGCATTTTTACACAAACTTTTGGGATGATATAAAATGTTTAACATCAGTAGGTATCGCTTTTCAAAATAAAGAGAAAAAGCAAGTGCTATATGTGTAATACGATAATAAGGCTATCAGAAACATCTACTAAATGCGGTTGAGTTGAGAATCCAAATTGTCAAAATACCCAAAGATACCTAAAAGGAACCCGACCTACTTTTAGTTTCGATTAAGGTAGTTAAAAGTCGCTGGCAATGGATATAATTGTTTACTCTTTTTGGGTCTATCATATAGTCATCTCTGTGAGAATCAATGTGATTCTGCGAGACGATAGGTCTCATCCTAACAAAAGATGAACCATGTAAACATATATAGCTGGATAGCCATCCAAAAGATTCTAGAAGCAAAATATCCCACCATAGAGTAGAGCAGGATATAAGGGCAATTATTGTGGCCCACATTATTCACCATTTCAATATTTTTTATAAGATACAAATAGAGGCCATAGTGAGGCAATGTTCTCAAAAGAAAAATGAAATGCGTTATATGAATCTTGGTTCCCGAAATCTCCTGAGTCATTCCATGGGTTTATCAATGTAGAAACTCAACCTTGAGCCCCATTTATTGATGGCCAATAAGAAATCGCGAGGCATTTTAAACATTCTAAAAATGAAAGTAATAGTGTGAGCATTCCTCATAACAAATGATGGTCTAAAATCTTTTGCATCCTCTTGAACCCTCAAATTGCTACAATTGGATTTCACTAATGGTTGTATGGTAACAAACCCGGAGCATAGTCTACATTTTAGACTTAGAGAGTGAGCAGACAATCAGCATGAACAATCAAGCATTGCCTTCTCAGAGTGAAGCGTTAAAGTAACAAGCTGCTCTTTGATGCCCTCGGGAAGCATGTCAATAGCTTTTACTTGTTTCAAAAGCAAGGCAAAAACAATGACCTATTTCGCATAAAAACATTCCAAAACACTTAAATCATAATAAGCGGTATATTTACTAAAGAACTATTCTAATAATGCTGACACAGCCAGACCCATTAGAGCTAAAAAGAAAACTGGCATTCCTGTGGCTGGATCTGTCTCAACAGCTTCATTATCTGTTTGGCTAAATTATAATCTACAGGCAGACCAGACCACGCCCATGCTCATACATGTATCACAAGTTAAACATGGCGCGAACATTCTATATTTACCAAATGAGCATGACATAAAACTTTAACGTTTCCCCATTCAAATACTTCCAATACCTGCAAACACAGGAGGAAAATGAAGCCAACAGTTTGCCAACATCAAATGATTGATGTGTTTCTTTACAATAAAAATGGACTTCTGTACTTTGTTTTAGAAGCATATCTGAGAAGACCATAATAATACGCATCTCTAATAAAAGGCATACTCGTATTGACCATGATGCATGCCGCCAAAAGAATTTGTATGCATGCTGATACCTCTATAGTATACATGCAAAAGCCTGATGGCTATTGAAATTATATCTATCTTTTCTCTTCTTCTGCCCATGAATCCTCACAACATATAGAAAAATGGTCTCATTTAAATCCACCTGGTTAAATATATGCTAAAGATAATGCATGTTTTGGGCCACACATAAAAGAATATATTGCCATACCTCTTGAGTGAATGTATAGGCAATACCATCATACCTAATAATAAGATGATGATATGTATAAATAGGAGTCTTAAACATTCTGAAAATGTCGATAATAAGTGCAGACATTCCTCACAACAAATGATGGGCTGAAACCTTTGCATCCTTTGGAGCTTTCCTCTTGAACCCTCAAATTGCTACAGTTGGATTTCACTAATGGTTTGTGGTAACAAACCTGAGATAGTTTACATTTAGATGTAGAAGCATGAGCAAACAGACGGATGGCGTGAAGAATGTAGTGTACCTTCTCCATTAGCGTGTTCTGTAACCAGCTTCTGCTCTTTGATGATTAAAGAGCTTATATCAATACTATCGCACCTGTTTTCAGAACAAGGGCAACAATATTGAGATTACTACTTTAAACACAATGCATGACCTTAATTTTAGCATCAAGGTGCAAAAACATTTCCAAACAATTAAATGATAATGTAAGGCAGCGATATATTTACCAAAACTATTTACGTAGCGCTGACACAGCCAGACCCATTAAGCTAAGAAACTGGCATTCCTGTAGCGCGGGATCCTGTCTCAACAGTTTCATTATCCGTTTGGCTAAATGATGGCATCTACAAACCAAACCACGCCCATGCTTATGTATCCCAAGTTTAAACATGGCTGACATTTTGTTCCAAATGAGCATCGCATAAGCTTCAGCAGCTCATTCCAAATCATTATCAATCCTGCAAACACAGAAGGAAAATGAAGCCAATAGTTTGGACATCAAATGATTAATTATTTCTTTACAACAAAAACGGACTTTTCGCGGTTTGTTTCGAAGCCTATCAGCCATATATCATCTCCAATAGGAAAATAGCATGCTCATGCTGCCAAAATTTGGAAGCAGCTGATACCTCTTTAGCCATCTTTGTGCAAAAGAAACCTGACTGCCCTATGCAAGTACCTTCATCTCTGTACTTGGAAATTTTAAAATCCAGGCTTAACCTCTGTAGCTGATCTACTGAAGCTCCTGGAAACTTAAGAATCTCGCGCCATGTTTTCTCAAAGAAAATCGTACGTTTCTACTCTTGGGGCCATATTTATGAAGGACAACTCACATCAGTGTAAATGTGCATCAAACATAAGGGAAAAAGCGTGGAAACAATGCAGCAAATCATTCCTATTACCAATAGCAAGATATAATAATAACAAGGGACAAAACAAATAAAAGTAAAGCAGGGGCTAGGAGCAAATAAATTAAACAACCTACCTCTGCATCATTTTCATTCTTCTGCTCTTAGCATAGTTAATTCGATTGGTCAGTGGAATGCTATTTCTATTAACACTGCATCATTTTAGGCTCAACTGAATTAGAAAGCACCACCTTGATACATCCGTATGGCCCTTGATTATAAGAAGGTGGTTGGTTTCTCAATCAGATCTAGTGACATCAGAATATAGATCCATGGCCCTAAACCATGTCCTCCTTGTCTGCTCTACTTCAAACTTCCTAGAATGCATGCGTTTGTTAGGAAAGGCTTATACTAAAGAGAGACAAGTTTCATGATTTCACATTGTCCCCAAACATTGGCTTTTGCAGAGCATTCCTCTATTGAACAACTACATGCTCAATTTGCAGACGTGTCATCATAGTCCTTCTATCTGTTAATAAGCCATGAAGCTACAGATATAAGCATAATCTAACATACACATTGTCGAGCTCTTATGTGTAGTGTGTGACAAAAGAAAAATGTGCATTTTGAAATAAGATATTAAGTACTGCAAGACATAGCCAGGAATTCCAAAAACATAAAATCATAGTGGAAAAACAAACCTCATCATTCTTTGTTTCTCGCGTTGGCAAAGAGCAAGGGTAGGTCAGCTCTTGCTGCAGATTTTGCTGCAAATGCAAAGTAGAAATTATTGGAAGAACAGGATGAGCCTACAAATATAATGCAATTGATACAACAACAAAGATTAACATGTAACTCAGGAAATATAAATGCTTCCTATCCACTCAGATTTGTAAGTGTAGCTACTGAACCTCTTCACCTAAAAGATATAGGTATAAGCTGATGCACCTCATATTACCAAAACTGGATTAAAAAAAAATCGTACTGCTGAGCTTGAAGATGTTTTACACGCTGTTATCTCCTCAGAATTGTCACAGATGGCGCCTGCAACATGCAGTGCTTTAACAACAACTATCTCCTCAAGTTCAAGCTGCAGATCTGGGGCATCAAATAAGAAATACCATCAAGTGGGTTTGCAGTACGTTGCTAAAACATAGCACAAAAAATATCTTTCCACTGCGTCAAATTATTTGACTGGGAAGTAGCTTTTCTTTACTTTAAGCATTTTATTCACTTGAAGCTAAAGAAGGCTAGTCATATATTCACCTGAAACAAATTTGTAATCCTGGTTAATAATGATCTTTACTCATGAGATACGAATACTTTCAAGCTATACAAGTATAGCAGGGTTGTAGGTTACTTTTGGGCTATTGTATTTTATGGACTACTGTAAAACAAAGCATCTCTATTAGAATGAAATTCAAGTAACTGCATTTTTTCAAATGCATATGACTCACCCGCATTGCTACTTCCATCAGCCAAAAATGGCCAATTTTTTGAATAACTGAGATTTTGGGAACCTCATGTATTAAATATCCACACACTTATAAATCAAAATGTTTATGGTATATAAGCAAAGGAAATTGCTACTTCTATTACAGCTGTAGGGTTGCAGGGGCCAGTGCTCTGGGGCAAGGTTCTGGAACATTACTTGTGTCGCCAGTACCAGAAGAAGGATTCCTGGTTGCAAACACTGGGCAATACCGAATATGGTCTCCTTGGTACCAGACCATGTCCCCTCGCGGGAACCTCCCTACAAAGTTCATTTTTAGGGTTATCATCAAGAGAATATGTTGAATGAAAATAATCTGTGCATTTCAAGGATAATCTGGTGAAGGTCAGTCTTTTTGTTCAGTATACTAGAAGACTTAGAGATAAATAAGTGGGCACTGTCCTCGCTGGAACAACTCGGGGAAAAAGAACATGCCAGTTAATGTGCTGCTTCTATCATAGATACCCTGGAATTTATCAAGCAATCCCATAAATACCGCTAAGAATCTGCCTCAAATAATAGTAAATATTTAACAACTATCATCGTTATATGCAAATACATAACCTTTGATGGTAATTTTCTCACATCTTATAACCACAATTGTTAAGCTGCACAAGAAAATCTTGGAAAGAAAAGGTTTGCTTACCTAAATCTTTGCAATAGGGCAAAAATAACATAACGATATGGCAAGAATATTTGAGAAGGAAACATTAGTCCAAACGGTCTCCCCTAGTTGCGGTGTAATGTCCCAATTTAAGTAACGAAAAGCATGCAATTGTCCCTTTTGGTGATTTTCTAGCGTCTGGAAATAGGCTATACAAGGGGGAGGTGATTATGCAAGATTTTTGGGTTAAAAGTTACACCAATTCAAAATTTTTGCTAATTCTCTGAAAGTTTAGGCGACCGCTTCCATAGTATTATCGACAAACTAGTTGCATTTGTAAAGTTGTTTTTTTAATCTTTTTTGTTCTCGGGTTGATTGTTAAGTTGTTTAAGTTGCTACCTTGTTAATTTGGGATTTTTTCGGGTTTTATTAAAAACTTTTTTTTCTTTAGGGTTGATTTCTTAAGGTTTAAAAGTTTTAAAGTTTTTGGTTCTTGACTAATTTTCGCGATTCTCAAAAATCGAGAAGGTTTTTTGTCTATGATTTCGTTGGAGGGTTGCTACGTTAGAATCTGCGCCATTATGCATCTGCGGTTTCCTTGAAACACCACCGGCTAGAAAGTACGCAAATGAAACTATTAGAACAAGTTAAAATTTTTTTTTGAGTTATAAGACCAAACATTGGGTCCCTCCCTAGTTGCGGTGTAATGTCCCAATTTAAAGTATTTGCATACCGATTGTCCCTTTTAGGCGTGCGTCTGGGAAATAAATCTGAAGGGGATTGATTAGCAAGATTTTTGGGTTAAAGTTACACCAATTCAAAATTTTGCTAATTCTACCTCGGTGAAAGTTTGGGCCGACACTTCCATAATGTATCGACAAACTAGTTGCATTTATAAAGTTGGTATTTTTAATCTTTTTGTTTCGGAGTTGATTGTTAGTTGTTTAGGTATCTACCTTGTGTTAATTTAGGATTTTCAGTTTGACTAAAAATTTTTGGCTTTATTTTAAGGTTGATTTCTTAAGGTTTAAAAAGCGTTTTAAGGATTTTTGGTTCTTGCTAATTTTCCGCGATTCTCCCAAAAATCCGAAAAGGTTTTGTCCTATGATTCGTTGGAGGTTGCTCACGTTCGGGGAATGCCGCGCCATTATGCATCGCGGTTGCTTGAAACACCACGGCTAGAAGTATATTGCCGAAAATGCCTCGGCGGTGCGGCCTTGCATGTTTATTCGATCACGCTCCATTTTCTCGGTGGGTTTCACGAACAGGCAATCTCTAACTTTAATCTTGCGGCCATTACAAAGTTTATATTTTAGCTTCATCTTGAACATCAATTTATTAATAGCCCATTTCACATTCAAGTGTTATTTTTAGATGATGTATCAAAGAAAGCTTTCATTGCCAACCGTCATTCATCGATGGAGGTATTATTTTTCTCGTCATAAGTAGTATTATCCCATAGCTTTGGTTGGCTTCTTATAATATTATGCATCATCTGAGGAATAAAGTGGCTCATGGTGTGCGGTTTGTTTGATTGTTTGGTTGGCTTGGGTTAATGTTTTAGACTCTTTTTGTGCCAAAAAGGTAACACTACTTTTCTTTTCTACTTGAGATTAAAAGTAAATTATGAGGGATACATATATCATCAAGATTGTTTTCGGTGAAAAAGAATTGCATATTATACGGTGATGCAATGCGTGCGTAAACCCATTTTAATCCATGGGTCTTCGAATACTTTGTTAAAATTAATTTGACCAAGCTCTCTTTTAGTTTTTCTTATCAAAACGCACATCTGAAAAGCTATTTCATCTAATGTAACATAGGGTTGGGAATTGCTAATTTTTCTTATCAAGAAAGGCATTCATATCTAATTTGTCTAATACTTAGATTGGCGGCCATCATAGTGATCTCGAAGGGTCCGCCCATCATGTGGATTCTTATAATTGCCAATCTTGAAACACGCTGACTTTTGTCTTTAAAGCCATACAGTCCGCCAACCCCGGAAACTTCGCATGGCATGCGATGCTTATCTACCAACACTCTTTTATCTACGGTTTGCCAACAAATACTCATGGACTTCTCGACCAAGGCTTTGCATATCTATAAAAGCAATTGTTTAGGAAACTTCCACCTTAGGCGGGGTTTATGCCCGTGATAAAGGGGCAGGCATTGATGCCCCATAATTGATCATAAATGGAACGTGCGGAAGACTCACGCTTGGTACTATTATGGGCTCCACCAAATGGATATAGTCGCCCATTGTGGTTGTTGCTAAAATTATATGAAGGTTTCGGCTGGATCTGAATCCCGGATCTAGCGGTATGTTTGATGGTCGCCAAGGAAAAAGACCCATATTGTCTATCGTGGAAGATGGCGGTGAGGAAGAAGAGCTTCCTCTTGGTGCTTTTTAAATTTGATCTGTTTATTTCTCTTGAACGTCAGGCTTTTACCTTATTGGTCTGGCCATCAGTGCTGTTTGTTGCCGCCATGCACGCATACCATCTTTTGCCCCGCAATATTCAAACAAAAAGCACAAAAATACCTTGCGTTAATAGGATCGGAAGATTTTTCCATGGCGGGGAGTTGGCACCGTCTTATCTTTCTTTGATCGCCGTCTCCAACATCCAGATGTTTTGCAAGGTAGTCATGGATGCACGCAAGTAAAGCTAGAATACAAAAACTCTGGTTGAGCAAAAGCGATCAAAAGCTCGTTGTAGCAAATATGAAAGTGGCAAAATTTGCAAGAGAGAGAATGGAAGCGAGCTTTCTTGCTTCTCCATAGCCATGCCATCTGCAAAATCCGTTTTACCGACCCATTTTTGTCGGATCACTAAAACCAAGCCATAATGGGGGCTTAGATTGGCTTGAGATGTCATTTCAAGGGTGAACCTACCATACTCTGACTGCCATTGAAGCTTGAGAAAGAGCCAAACCTAACCACAGCAAAGGAAAAGGCGGAAGAGGCAGTTCACATGTAGTGATTAATATCAGAATCAAATGTTGTGGAAACTAACCTCATTCACGGAAACTTTACTATTGATCCATCAAAACGTTGTCCACTAATATTTTTCGCATTCTCAGGCATTTTGCAAATCCTCTCTAAATATATATATATGCTCGGCTACAAAATAAATATTAAATAATGTACACGTGCATTCTTATGGGTGAGACGACCGGCTATCATACGGCTCGGATCATTAGGTTTGCTCTCGTTCATTATCTGAATTTGATTAACTCAGTTTGAAGGTCAGGCCAATGAAAAGCGGTTTTAAGATATGTTAAATATCCCACACTTATAATCAAAACGTTTATCCGGTATTTAAGCAAGGAATTGCTAATTTTATTCGGTAGCAGTGGTTTGCTTGAGGGACGGTGCTTTGGCAGGTTTCGGGGCGTAATAAGTAAGTGATACCGAGAAGAAGGATTCTGGTTGCAAACAGCAGACATCTGGAAATATCAATGTCCTTGGTACAGACCATGTCCCTTGCAAAGACCTCCCTACAAGTGCTTTTTTGGGTCATCATCAAGAAATACTAGTAAATGTGTGCCCGTGTTCTTTGGAGCTAATGTCTGTCATCGTGTTTACCCGACCTTTAACGTCCATATGTACGCTTCAACAACATTTATGTTGATCTTGCTGAGAATGGGCTTTATTTATTTTATAATTATTTTTCATTATTAAAATTGTCTAATAGCGGTATTGTCGATGTATTACCTTTAAGATCTATGAATTTGATTAGGGAAAAACAAGCGTTTTATAAAGAATGTTTGGGGGATATCAAATTTACCTCACTACCTTCCACTAAAATCCTAAACCTAATTAAGGATGTAGAGAACAATTTTTCTATCCCTAGGTCAACTCACTCTATATTTGTCAACAATGTACTTGAAACTAATACATTTACAATTAGAAGTACATATTGTTATAATATTAAAATCAAAACCATTTCTATTTCATGCAATTTCTACACGAGTTGCTAAGGCCAACCTCACTTCATGTTGTCCACAA
Source organism: Isoetes taiwanensis (assembly GCA_021234155.1). Lineage (NCBI taxonomy): Eukaryota > Viridiplantae > Streptophyta > Lycopodiopsida > Isoetales > Isoetaceae > Isoetes > Isoetes taiwanensis. The sequence continues at coordinate 1,841,863 of JAJEKV010000002.1, read as the reverse complement.
TGTACTTGAAACATATTACATTTACAATTAGAGTATATATTGTTGCAATATTAAAATCAAAACCATTTTTATTTCATGCTTTGTAACCATTAGCGACATCAATCTTGGGACACGCGAATGCTTGGACTAAGTGGTAGCTATCACATCTTTGCTTGTGCAAATATATAACCTTCAAAAGGAAATTGGTTTTTTATTATTTCGGTGATGTTGAATATAGCACATATCAAAAGTGCTTTGCTATTAATTGTAAAAACAAGTTTTACTGAAAAAAACATGCACAAGCCAAAGGTAGAGAACAATAAGAGGAATGTGCATAGACAATCTGCGCTTGCACCGTTCTTATTATTTTTATACGAACTCCTGCTCGCATGGTAGTGCTCATTCTACGATAAGGATATTTCTAAGAATATCGGGTTAGGTTTGCAACAACCTATGTGAGCAAAGCGTGAACCGTATCACAAAACATAATAAATAGCTATGACAAGTTAGATCACAAACATTGAAAAACAAACATTGCTTAAAATAAAACAACATGATTTCTTATCTCAAATGTAACTTCATCGAGGAAATGGTGAATTGGCGGTGAAGGAAGGTTTTTTTAAAGCAAAAGCCCCAAAACTTTAAGGAATACCTAGAATAGAATAGATTTTTAGCGTCCACGAGGAGACCAATAGGTCATAGGACCCATCTGATGGGCTAGTACAATCATTACTACTTGGATTAAAAAACCCACTTGCCCGAAGGTTTTCAAAGGGAAAAACGCTGCGATAATGATAATACTTGACAATCGGGAATAATGACTCTGAGGGCTGGTCGATTGAAGACATTCATCTAGAACCTCAGTATGTATGATGCGGTCATGCCTGGGATGGTGCTTTCGAGGAGAAGTTGAGGGAATTTGTACACATTAACATGACATATCATGCATGTATATAATCTCATACATATATAGCGTGAATGCTAAAGATAACACTAGATAAACGATTTACATGATTGATTGCATTAGAACCTGATTATTATTTTATTTCGGCTAGAAATTTAATGTTGAGACAATTTTTTAATGAGGAAAACCCGGACGAGAATAAACTAGGAGCTTGAAAGCTACTAACAAAAATCATGATAATACAAAATATAACATCATAGTGAATGGAGTCTAAGATCAAAAAAAATATATAAATTAAGACATTAGATAATAATACCTTTGAATTGGCAAAAATGAAATAACATATAATACCCTTGAATTGGCAAAAAATGGGAAGCGACCTTCATATACACGATGTGGCCTTGACATATGTCACGAAGTGATATAAAAACTTAACATGCATGCGAGGAAATAGCGAGAGCCAAAATAATAAAATAGATCACGTACCTTGAATAAAGTGGATACAAAACTCTAACTTGTTTATGCCTTGTCCGGACGAACCTTAAGTCTGGACATAAACCGAATACATATTTCAGCGGTCGATATTCAACTTGGACCATTATCCAAATATCCTTTTATAAGCCATTATTACCAAAAGAAAGCTATATTTTTACGTGCGATAATCCACGCACCTGATAAACATTGTTTACATAAGAAAAAATTTCATTTTTGACATAAAAATTTTAGAATTGCAAAAAGCTCAAGTAATCTCAATAAAAGGATCTTACTCTGTTATTGACCATCCGCTTCATTCCCCTCAAAATTATTATGGGTTATTTTGCAACAAAAACAACAGTTAACTTCCTAGGAGATGATCTTTGGGAGATCCACGATGATCTTTGCTTTTTAAGTGATTCACTGGCGATCTGGGAGAATCTCCATACTTTTAGCAACATGGATCGCGTGTTTAGCTGACTAAGTGCAAGCTTATAATGATGCAAATTCGCCGATCCCTAATGATGTTTAAAATCCAACATCACGGTATGTAAAATTGGGATCCTGGTCGGACTCTAGGATGCAAAAGATGCGGTGCCGGGCCACATCCCTCTAAATCACTTCTACCGAACTACTTTCAATCTTTGATGAAGAACCAATAAGAAAACCCTCAATTATAAAATAAGGTTTGAATTTAATATGGTGGATATATCGAAGAAGATTAAGAAGATAAAGAAACATCTGCAACTCCGGTTCTTATCGGAAGTTGGCAATAAGGTAAATCAAATGGAGTAAGTTATAGACATCATTTAGGGATGAAAGAAAGGGAGTTATGGCGTTGTAGGCGTCTTGGGTTAGAACTATTGTGTAACTCGGTAGTAACTCAAGAGTAAGCGAACTCCAAGAATAACTTATATGCAAAATGTTGCCATGAGCGCGAAGCGATTTATAACTCATTCACTAAAATCTCGAAAAGTCTGAAGTCTTCAAGCTAAAAAAGTAGATAAAATGGAGAGGATTTAGGTGTTAAGTGTACACTCAATGATAACCGCGTAAAAAAATTATGGTTGTGGCAATTTAGAGCAACCCAACTCCATGAAGAGGCCAGCGAGGGTTTCCCTAAGGTTTAAGCAGGCCATAAATCAAAAGCGAGATCCACCATGCTTTGAGCTATCATCACATATGTGATTCATTAAATAAGCAACTGGCACATATGTGATTCTAAATTGAACAACGACAATTAACAAAGTGACTCGTTTTTAAACCCTTCTAAAATCATCTTAAATGAGTTTCTTTCATCAAAGCTCATAGGAAGGAATTAAATATCTGAAAAAGAACAACCCAATACTCGACCAACAAAATGAACTTAAAAAAGGCGGGTTCATGGCACCCGATAAGATGCTTTGAGCCTATCTAAAAGGTGTAGGAAGACTTTAGAAGGGGCACCGAGGGCGCATGGTTTTTATTGACATCACATACATTGGAATGAAAAATTAAAAAAAATACCAAAAAGAAAAAAATCACGGGGACACTTGCCTTACATGATCATTATGGTAGCATTCAATACCTTTGTTCATTTTCAAAAGCTATTATTTCTTATACAGCGCAAATCTACATACAATTTAAGCACAAACAAAGGAAAAAATCGAAATCACCTTCATGTAAAGCAATGCTCATCCTATGAATAAAGAAAGAAGTAGAAAAACAAAAAAGCTCATCTCGTTTTTAAAAAATGCATTAATCAGTTGGAACTTCATGTCATAAATCCATGCATTGGCCTTTGTTATGATAAGAAACGTCCGGACTAAGAGGCAGTAGACAAATCACTCTTTGGATAAGGTAGAAATAGGATTATGTGATTTTGCTTTTGAAGCTAGGAAAGAAAAGTAGAAGTATTCAAAAAAATGTCATTTGGAACCTAGATGAAGGTGGTGGTGGGATTAAGAAGAGCCAAACCCTAACCACAGCAAGGAAGGAAGAGGTAGTTCACCGGATAAAGGCGGTTAATATCTGAATCAAATGTTGTGTGAAACTAGCCTCGATAGGAAACTTTACTATTGATCAAAATGGTGGCCAATCTCTAAATATTTTCCATGCATTCTCCGACATTTTGCAAATCCTCTCTAAATGAGAGGCAGAGACCAAGCAAAAAAAACTCTGACAGTTTGAACTCATCATCCTCCAAGTACTTGCAATTAAGCTTAAAGTATGTCACAGTAGATTCGATCACAATTAGTCACATCATTAGTTAAGTTGTGGATTATGATCGGACCTGAGCTATCGGAAGATTTGGCGAAAATCCGCTGGCCAAAGCGGTACCTGATATTAAAGTATCCTGTCATGTACGCTTGCATAAGCTCACGCGGCTCTGTCCAGCCATGTGGCGTTCACAGCGCCAATAACGCTCGATGCAATAAATATTATCGCGACCCGTCACTGGTACATGTCGACTCGGGCGGCCATGTACCTGGCGGCGTAAAGGGTAGTACCCTAAGTGCGACCTTGTGAAACCATTATATTGCACATGTTAAACAGCATGTGAATATAATCCCTTTTGCCGCGTGTAATGACCCATTGACCAAAAGAGACCAGCCTAAATGCGTGGAGAATAAAAGGCGTAAACCCTAAAAAGGAAACCCTTCCGGTTTTGACCCTTGAGTCTCGGTTTAGCAGCGTACCGGGCCTTATTTCACTTTTGAGCAGGCGAGAGAAGTGGTTTCTAGGTTGCCATTTCGATCAAGATCGGCCAGCCCGAGATCGGCTGACATGGGCAGCTTTCGGGGGGTAGGAGCCAGAGGCCAAGATCTGCGGGTAAGCCGATTGACTCGATAGGTAAGAGTCAAGGTTATCGGGCCTCTTTCAATAGGTTTAGCATTCATTCTTAGCTATAAGTGACCCCTACAACTAGAATGATATGAATAACATGAGGAACCTAACCATGTATGATTAGGTAGATTAGAATAGATGTATTCTATTATTTTCATTCTGTTGTGATGATGTTTGACATTCTATAGCCCTCTTGTGTATTGGGAAGGGGGTGAGACCCAGGCCAAAATGGTTAACACATCATAGTTTTAGCTAGGAGGTATGAGCAAAGGAAGGTTGCAAATGAAACTATTAGAAAAAGTTAAAATTCAAAGTTACACCAATTCAAAATTTTGCTAATTCTCGGTGAAAGTTTAGGCGACACTTCATAATGTATCGACAAATTAGTTGCATTTGTAAAGTTGGTATTTTTTTAATCTTTTTTTGTTTCTCGGAGTTGATTGTTAGATTTGTTTGGTATCTACCTTGTTAATTTGGGATTTTCATGTTTTGACTAAAAACTTTTTTGGCTTTATTTTAAAGGTTGATTTCTTAAGGTTTTAAAAGTTTTAGGATTTTTGTTGCCAGGTAATTTTCGATTCTCCAAAATCGAGAGGTTTTTGTCCTATGATTTCGTTGGAGGAGTTTATACATTAGAATGCGCCATTATGCATGCGGCTGCTTGAAACACCACAGCTAAAGTATATTGCCAAAATGCCTGGGCCAGGTGGCTTTGCATATTTATTCGATCTCCTCCATTTTCTCGATGGGTTTCTGAACAGCGGCAATCTCTTAGCTTTAATCTTCTTGACCATTACAACGTTTATATTTTGGCTTCATCTTGAACATCAATTAGTTAATGGCAGTGGCTCTTGTTTCAAGTGTTATTTTTAGATGATGTATCAAGAAAGCTTTCATTACCAACACATCATTCATCGATGGAAATTATTATTTTCCTCTGTCATAAGTAGTATTATCCCATAGCTTTTGGTTGGCTTCTAACTATAATATTATGCATCATGCGGAATAAAGTGGCTCATGAGTTATGCTGTCACGATTGTTTAGTTGAGGCCCGAGGTTAATGTTTAGACTCTTTTGTGCCAAAAAAAGTGTACTACTTTCTTTTTCTACTTGAGATTAAGAGTAAATTCTATGAGATTCATATCATCAAGATTGTTTACGGTGAAAAATTTGCATATCTGAGTGATGCAATGCAGTCGTAAACCCATTTTTTAATCCCTTGATCTTTGAATACTTTATTCTAAATTAGGTGGCAAGCTCTCTTTAGTCTTTCTTATCAAAGGCACACATCCATGCTTCTTTCCATCTAATGTAACATAGGGTTTGGGGAATTGCTGATTTTCTTATCAAGAAAGGCATTCATATCTAATTTGTCTAATACTTAAATTGTGGGATGGTGATCTCGAAGGGTCCCGCCCATCGTAATGCAAGGATTTCTTACAATTGCCAATCTTGGGCTTAGCTTTGCACGACTTTAATCTTCAACCATACGGATCTTGAAACTTCGCATGGCATCACGATGCTATCCATAACACTCTTTTTATCTGCATACGGTTTGCTTATGAATACTCACGGACTTCCCTCGACCAGGCTTGCATATCTAAAGCAATTGTTAAGAAACTTCCACCTTAGGCGGGTTACATGCCCGCGATAATGCGGGTAAAGGCATTGATACCCATAATTGATCATAAATGGAACATTAAGGAAGACTCTGCTTGGTACTATTATGAGCAAACTCCACCAAATGGATATAGTCACCCATTGTATTTGACTTGTTGCTAAAATTGTTATAGAAGGTTCCAAGCGCTAGTTACGAATTCATGTTTTGATGGAGTCATAAAGTCGAAAAAGGCCCATATTGTCTATCGTGGAAGATGACGTTGAGGAGTAGTGGATCTTTTAGTTGGATATATGATTGAAAAACTAATGGGAGTAATTGGTTTAAGTAGAAAATCTAAGGCTAAATTTTAGGAAATGAAGCTAGAAAACTATGCCTTAGGAAGTAGGATTGATTTGTAAGTTGGGTAGCTTGGCTTTCGGCTTTTTTGAAACATAGCTCGATAAATTTTGGACCATGATGCATATTTCCATGGCCAATTAATGCATGCGCATCTTATCCAAATTGACCTGTGTGTTCATCCTTGGCAATATGATGTGTATGCCACATACATTAAAGGATTTTAGCCTTTCGGCCAGGACCTTGTTGAAGCTCAAAAATGCAAATGGAAGGACATGCATGCATAGTTAGTATAAATTAATTCCTTAATTTACTTAGAGCTCCTCAATGTATTTATTTTATATCTCTTTGCCGAGGTAGTGAAGATGCTTCTTCATTATCCTTTATATGAATATGTCTTTTCCATATAAAAAGCAAAGTAAGCTTCACATTAAACATGCAACTTGCAACCTAATGGGGACCTTAATTGCATTTTCTACAAACTTTGGGATGATATAAAATGTTTAACATCCGGTAGTATCCTTTCAAAATAAAAGAAAAAAGCAAGTGCTATGTAATAGATGTAAAAAAATTTGTCGAAAACATCTACTAAAATCGGTTGAGTTGAAATCCAAATTGTCAAAATACCCAAAGATACCTAAAGGTGGGAGACCAACCTACTTTTTAGTTTGATTAAGGTAGTTAAAGATAACAACAATGGATATAATTTGTTCTCTTTAGGTCTATCATGTATAGTCATCTACAAAGTCAATGTGATTTCTAAAGACGATAGGTCTCATCTAATAACCAAAAGATGAACCATGTAAACATATATATCTGGATAGCCATCAAAGATTCTAGAAGCAAAATATCCCACCATAAGTAGGATATAAAAGGGGGCAATTGGCCCATTAGTAAATTAAAATTCACCATTTTCAATATTTTTATAAAAGATACAAATGAGGGGCCATAAGTGGGGACAAGCAATGTTCTCAAAAAAAGAAAAATGAAATAGAAATACGTTATATGAATCTTGGTTCAGAAATCTCCTGGAGTCATTCCATGGAACATCAATGTAAAACTCAACCTTGAGCCCCATTTGATGATGGCCAATAAAAATGCAGGCATTTAAACATTCTAAAATAGAAAGTAATAATTATAGACATTCCTCATAACAAATGATGGTCTAAAATCTTTTGCATCCTCTTGAACCCTCAAATTGCTGAGGTGGATTTCACTAAATGGATTTGTATGGTAAACAAACCCGACATAGTCTACATTTTTAGACTTAGAGTGTGAGCAGACAATCAGCATGAACAATACCAACATTGCCTTCTCTCCGTAAACGTTCCGTAACAAGCTTCTGCTCTTTGATACTTACTCGGGAAGCATGTCAATAGCTTTTACTTGTTCAGACAAGGGCAAAACAATGACCTATTTCGCAAAAAACATTCCAAAACACTTAAATCATAATAAAAAAGCGGTATATTTACTAAAAGAACTATTCTAATAATGCTGACACAGCCAGACCCAATTAGAGCTAAGAAAACTGGCATTCCTGTGGCTGGATCTGTCTCAACAGCTTCATTATCTATTTGGCTAAATTATAATCTACAGGCAGATAAGACCCGCCATGCTCATACATATCCCAAGTTAAACATAGCATAGACGTGCTATTTGTAAATATGGGCTTAGAGCATAAGCTTCAACAGTTCATTCAAATACCAATACCCTGCAAGCACAGGAGAAAATGACCAACAGTTTGCAACATCAAATGATTAGTGTGTTTCTTTTACAATAGAAGCTGACTTCTCATGCTTTGTTTTAGAAGCATATCTGACCATAATAATCACATATCTCTAATAGAAAAAAATGTAGCGCGCTCATTATTAAAACCATGATGCATACGCCCAAAAATTTGTATACATGCTGATACCTCTCAGTATCTGTGCAAAGCCTGATGGCTATTGAGAAGTGTCATCTTTTTTTCTCTTCTTCTTGATCACTACTGCAACATATAGAAAAATGGTCTCATTTTAAATCCACACAGATTTAGCTATATGCTAAAAGATATGCATGTTTGGGCCCACACATAAAGAATACTTAAATGCCCCTTGCATACTCTGCCGGAGTGGATATATGAGCGTACCATCATACCTAATAATAAGATGATGACCAGCACAAATAGGGTGCTTCAAGCATTCTGAAAATGGAAGTAATAGTGCAGACATTCTCACAACAAATGATGGGCTAAAACCTTTGCATCCTTTAAGGCTTTCCTCTTGAACCCTCAAATTGCACAGTTGGGTTCACTAATGGATTTGTAGTAGCAAACCTGAGATAGTTTACATTTTAGATGTAGAAGCATGAGCAAGCAGACAATCAGAAGCGTGAAAAGATGTAGTATTGCCTTCTCCCCATTGGCGTGTTCTGTAACCAGCTTCTGCTCTTTGATGATTCCGGAAACATATCAATATCTTTTACCTGTTCAAAGAACAAGGGCAACAATATTCAAGTTACTACTTTTCGGCACTGATACGCAGTATGGGTACTTTAGCGTAAGGTGCAAAACATTTCAAACAATTAAATGATAATGTAAGGCAGCGATATATTTACCAGAACTATTTGATAGCGGCCAGACCCGATGGCGCTAAGAAAACTGGCATTCTGGCTGGATCTGTCTCGCAGTTTCATTATCCGTTTGGCTAAATGATAATCTACAGGCAAATGCGCCCATGCTTATACATGTATCCCAAGTTTAAACATGGCCTGAGCATTTTGTTCAAATGAGCATGTAGCATAAGCTAACCCAGCTCATTCAAATCATTATCAATCCCTCTAGCCTGAAGGAAAATGAAGCCAATAGTTTTGGAATCAAATGATTAATTATTTCTTTACAACAAAAACGGACATGGTTTTGTTTTAGAAGCCTATCTGACCATCATATCGCATCTCCAATAAGGAAATAGCATGCTCATGCTTAGAATTTGGAAGCCGCTGATACCTCTTAGTATCTGTGCAAAGCCTGACTGCCCTATGCAAGTACCTTCATCTCTGGCGCATTTTAAAATCCGACTTAACCTCTAACTAATCCTGAGACTCTGGAAACTTCGAAGAAATCTCCTTTGCCATGTTTTCTCCAAAGAAAATCATACGTTCTCTTTTCTTAGGGACGCCAATTTGGAAAAGGACAACTCACATCCGTGCAAGTAATGCATCAAACGCAAGGGAAAAAGCGTGGAACAATGCAGCAAATCATTCCTGTGCCATACTTAAGATATAATAACAAGGGACAAACAAGCAAGTAAAGCAGGGCTAGGGCAAATAAATTAAACAACTACTACACTCTGCATCATTTTTATTCTTCTGCTCTTAGCATAGTTAATTCGATTGGTCAGTGGAATGCTATTTCCTATTAACACTGTGTGTTTTAGGCTCAACTGAATTGAAAGCACCACCTTGAGTACATCGCGGCACATGGTCCTGAAGGTGGTTGTAAGGTTCTCAACAATCAGAATCTGATGGCATCAGGCAGATCACAGGCCTAAACCATGTCTCATGTCTGCTCTACTTTCAAAGCTTCCTGCATCGTTTGTTAGGAAAGACTTATATAAAGGAACAAAAAATTCGCTGATTTCATTGTCCCCAAACGTGGCTTTTGCAAGAGCATTCCTCTATTGAACAGCTACATGCTCCAGTGCAGGCGTGTCATCATGGTCGGCAAACTCACTTCCAGTATCCCAAAACTCTGTAGATGTAACCATCATTCTTTTTGTTTCTCATGATGGCAAAGAGCAGGGTAGGTCCAGCTCTTGCTGCAAGATTTTGCTGCAAAATGCAAAGTAGAAGTGTGGAAGAACAGGATGAGCCTACAAATATAATGCAGTGATACAGCAACAAAGATTAACATGTAACTCGAAATATTACTTCTATCACTCAGATTTAGCGTGCATGCGCAGACCTCCTTACCTAAAAGAATATATTTGAAGGTGCACTCTTATTACCAAAACTATGGATTAAAAATCGTACTGCTGAGCTTGAAGATGTTTTACAGCTGTTATCTCTCCAAATTGTCACAGATGGCCCTGCAACGTAAGTGTTCTTCAACAGCAACTATCTCCTCAAGTTCAGCCCCTGAATGCGGCATCAAATAAGAATACCATCAATTGGTTGCAGTACATTTGCTGAAACGTAGCACAAAAAAATATCTTTCGATAAGAGCTTGACTGCGATATGCTTTCTTACTTTAAGCATTATTCATGGCTAAGGCTGATCTGCATATTCACCTGAAACAAGTTGTAATCCTGGTTAATAATGATCTTTACTCTGAGATACAGATACTCAAGCTATACAAGTATAGCCAGGTTGCTGAGTTCTTAGGCTATTTATTTTTATAGCTCTGGAGCTACCTATTAAACAAAGCATCTCTATTAGAATGAGGAAATTCAAGTAACTGCATTTTTCAAGTATATGACTCACACCACATTTACTTTCTTCATCAGCCAAAAATGGCCAATTTTTGAATAACTGAGATTTTGGGAACCTCATATGTTAAATATCATATAATCAAATTTTATGAGGTATAAGCAAAATTGCTACTTCTATTACGGCTGTAGGGTTGCAAGGGCCAGTGCTCTGGGCAAAAGGTTCGGGAAGCGTAATAAGTAAGCCAGTACCAGAAGAAGGATTCTAGTTTGCAACACTGGGCAATACCGAATATGGTCTCCTTGAGGTACCAGACCATGTCCTCAGAACCTCCTAAAGTTCATTTTGGGTCATCATCAGAAGATATGTTGAATAAAATAATCTGGCCATTTCAAAGGATAATCTGGTGGTGGTCAGTCTTTTGTTCATTATACTAGGAAGACTTAGAGAGAAATAGTGGGCACTGTCGCTGGAACAACTCGGGAAAAAGAACGTACTAGTTAATGTGCTGCTTCTATCATAGATACCCTGGAATTTATCAATAAGCAATCCCATAAACAATACCCACTAGATCTGCCTCAAATAATATTAACATATTTAACAACTATCATCGTTATATGCAAATACATAACCTTTGATAACAGGAGCTTCTCATCTTATATATGCCACAATTGATAGCTACTGAAAATCAGGAAAAGAAAGGTTAACTTACCTAATCTTTAATAGAGCAAAAATAACCATAACGATATGGCAAGAATATTTGAGAAAACATTCTGGTCCAAACATTGCAGAACCTCCTAGTTCTTGATGTAATGTCCCAATTTAATGTAAAAGCGCATACAATTGTTGTCCCCTTTTAGAAGGTATAAGCGTCTGGAAATAGGCTATGCAAGGGGAGGTGATTAACAAGATTACAGGTTAAAAGTTACAATTCAAATTTTGCTAATTCTCGGTGGTTGGTACTTCCATAATGTATCGACAAACTAGATTCATTTTAATAAAGTTAATTATTTTCATCTTTTTGTTTCGGAGTTGATTGTTAGTTGTTTAGGTTTCACCTTGTTAATTTGGGGATTTTTAGGGTTTGACTAAAAACTTTTTGGCTTTATTTTAAGGTTGATTTCTTAAGGTTTTAAAAGTTTAAGGATTTTTGGTTAGGCTATAGAGCGCGTTCTCCAAAAATGGGAAGGTTTTTTGTCCTATGATTTAAATTGGAGGAGTTGCATTAGGGGAATGCATATGCATTATGCATCACATTTTGCCGAAACACCAGCTAGAGAGGGCACGCAAAATGAAACCTAATTAAAGAACAAGTTAAATTTTTTGAGTTATAAAGACCAAGCGTGGAACTATACTAGTTAGAGTGTAATGTCCCAATTTAAGTGGCGGCATGCAGTTGTCCTTTAGGCGATTACAAGCGTCACGAATAGGCTATGCAAAGGGAGGTGATTGGCAAGATTTTTGGTTTGAAGTTACACCAATTCAAGAATTTTGCTAATTCTACCTCTGATGGATTTGGTGGCCCTTCCTAATATATCACGACAAACTAGTTGCATTTGCCAAGTTGTCTATTTTTAATCTTTTTTGTTTCTCGGAGTTGATTGTTAAGTTGTTTAGGTATCTACCTTGTTAATTTAGAGTTTTAAGTTTGACTAAAACTATTTTTGGCTTTATTTTAAAGGTTGGTTTCTTAAGGTTTAAAGCGTTTTAAGGATTAAAGTTTTTGGTTGTAGAGCTAATTTTCACGATTCTAAATGAAAAGGTTTTTATCCTATGATTTAAGATTTAAGGAGGATTTACTGTTGAGAGATACGCCATTATGCACATGCGGTAGCAAAACACCGGCTAGAAGTATATTTTTGAAAATGCCTTTCAGCGGTGCCTTGCATATTTATTCGATCTGCTCCATTTTCTCGGTAGGTTTCTGAACAAGCAATCTCTTAACTTTAATCTTTGCGGCCATTACAGCGTTTATATTTTGGCTTCATCTTGAACATCAATTGATTAATGGCTTGATAGCTCTTATTTCAAGTGTTATTTTAGATGATGTATCAGCTTTCGGCCCATAACCGTCATTCATCGATGGAGTATTATTTTTCCTCACGTCATAAGTAGTATTATCCCATAGCTTTGGTTGGCTTCTAACTATAATATTATGCATCATGCGAGAATAAAGTGGCTCGCGGTATACCTTTGTTTGATTGTTGGTTAAGAACTGAGGGTTAATGTTTTGAATACTTTGTGTGCCAAAAGAGCAACACTACTTTTCTTTTCTACTTGAGACTAAAGGTAAATTCTATGAGATTCATATCTATGCAGGGTGTTTACGGTGAAAAAGAATTGCATATTATCTTGGTGATGCAATCACAGTCGCGTAAACCCATTTTTTAATCGCGGTCTTTCCGAGATACTTTGTTACCAAGATTAAGCCCGAGGCAAGCTCTCTTTAGTCTTTCTTACATCATTTATCTATAGCTATTTCATCTAATGTAACATAGGGTTAAGAATTGCTAATTTTCTTATCAAGAAAGGCATTCATATCTAATTTGTCTAATACTTAGATTAGCTGACCCATCATGAGTGATCTCGAAGGGTCGCCCGTCATGTGCAAGTTTCTTATAATTGCCAATCTTGAGCTTAAGCGCGCACGACTTTAATCTTCAACCGTCTGAATCAGCCAACTTTAAACTGGCATGGCATCGTCTTATACCGCAACACTCTTTTTATCTACTTACGGTTGCCAACAAATACTCGCGGACTTCCTGCGGCCAAGACTTGCATATCTACTTAAACCTGGTTAGGAAGCTTCCGCCGACTGGGTTCTCTGCGTGGAGTAAGGCATTGATGCCCATAATTGATCATAAATGGAACGTGCGGAAGACTCGCGGGTACTATTATAGGCAAACTCTAAATGGATATGAATGCGCCATTGCTTGGCCTTGTTGCTAAAATTGTTATGAAGGTTCCCAGCGCTAGTTGAGATCGGATCTAGCGGGTAACTTTATGTTTTTGATGGAGTGCATGAAGAGTGAAAAAGACCCATGTGTCTATCGTGGAAGATGACGGTGAGGAAGAAGAGCTTCCTCTTAGGACGCGCAGAATTTAGTCATATTCGCGTTTTCTGAGCGAAGCGGAGGCATACCTTGTGGTCTAAATTAAGCCATCATTGCTTTAACATTTATTTTGCCGCCATACTGCCGCCATCGCTATTTGCCCATAATATTCAAGCAAAAAGCACAAAAAATCCTTGCGTTAATAGGATCGGAAGATTTTTTCCATAAGCCGGGAGTTGGCGGATCTTATCTTTCTTTGATCCTTCGTCTCCAACATCGTCGATGTTTACAAAGGTAGTCATGGATCGCAAATAAAAAGCTAAATACAAAAAAGCTACGGTTGAGCAAAAGCGTCAAAAGCTCCGTTAGCCAGCAAAATATGAAGGTGGCAAAGTACGAGAATGGGCCGGCTTGGCGGCGGCTCCCCATAACCGCGACATCTGCAAAATCCGTTTTACAGCCCCATTTTTTTGTCGGATCTCAACTAAACAAACATAATGAGGCTTAGATTGGCGCTTGAATGTCATTTCAAGTAAAACCTACCATACTAAGTTTTTATTGAAGCGAGAAAAACGAAACCTAACCACAGCCAAAGGAAAAGGCGAAAAGAGTGTTCACATGTAAGGTTAATATCACGAGATCAAATGTTGTAAAACTAGCCTCATTGCGGAAAACTACTATTGATCAAAGCGATTGGCCAATCTCCTAATATTTTCCATGCATTCTCGGCATTTTTGCAAATCCTCTCTAAATATATGCTCAAGGCTACAAATAAAATATTAAATAATAATGTACGGTGCATTCTTATGGTGGGGCGGCTTGACTATCCATGCGGCTTCCGGATCATTAGGTTTTGCTCTGGGTTGCGGTCTGCGGTTGGATTATGGGTTTGGAAGAGGTCAGACCAATGAAAGCTGTTTTAAAAAGATATGTTAAATATCCACACACTTATAATCCAGCGTTTATCGGTATTTAAGCAAGGAAATTCTTAATTTTATTACGGTAGGGGTTGCTTGGGAAGGCTTTGGCAAGGTTTAGGAAGCGTAAGTGGTACCAGGAAGAAGAAGTTCACAGTTTGCAAGACGGGCAATCTTGTGATATCTCTGCAATGTCCTTGAGAGACCATGTCCCTTACAAAGACCTCCTAAGTATGCTTTTAGGTCATCATCAAAGAAGATACTAAATAAATGTATGCCGTGATTCTTTGGGCTAATGTCTGTCATGCGTGTTTACCGCCTTTAAGCGATCCATATATTAACTATACTTGACACATGTTGAAATCTGCAGCAGAATGGACTTTATTTTTTTATAATTATTTTTTGTTATTAAAATTGTCTAATGGCAAATTATTATAGATGTGTTACCTTTAGATATGAATTTTAATTAGGAAAATTAGTTTTTATAAAGAAATGTTTGGGGGATATCAAATTTACCTCACTATAACTTCCACCTAAAATCCTAAACCCTAATTAAGGATGTGAGAACAATTTTCTATGCTAGGTCAACCTCACTCTATGTTGTCAGCAATGTGCTTGACTAATACATTTACAATTAGAGTACATATTGTTGTAATATTAAAATCAAAACCATTTCTATTTCATGCAATTTTCTACACGTTGCTGGGCCAACCTCACTTCATGTTGTCCTAATGTACTTGAAACATATTACATTTTACAATTTAGATATATATTTTTGCAATATTAAAATCAAAACCATTTTTATTTCATGCTTTGTAACCATTAGCGACATCAATCTTGGGGACACGAACTTGCAATACTTGGACTAAGTAGCGCTATCATCTTTACTTGTATAAAATATAACCTTCAAAGGAAATTGGTTTTATTATTTCAGTGATGTTGAATAGCACATATCAAAGTGCTTTGCTAACAATTGTAAAGCAAGTTTTTCTTGAAAAAACATGCACAAGCCAAAGGTGAGAACAATAAGGAGGAATGTGCATAGACAATCTGCGCACTTGCATAGAATTCTTGGTATTTTCTTCTGAACTCATAACCATAGTAGTGCTCATTTTCACAGTATGGGATATTTAAGAATATGTCAGGTTAATTTGAGCAGCTTTGTGGCCGGTAGAAAAAGTGAAGGCAAGTATCACGCAAACATCGTAGCTGCGGCAAGATTGAATCACAAACATTGAAAAAAACAGCATTACTTAAATAAAAGCAACATGATTTCTTATCTCAAAATGTAACTTCGTCAAATACGTGGGTTGGCGGTGAAGGAAGGTTTTTTTTTAAAGCAAAAGCCCCAAAACTTTAAGAATAGAATAGAATAGATTTTTAGCGTCCGCGGGAACGATATGGATCATGGGACCCATACAATGGAATTTAGTACAATCATTACTACCAGGATTAAAAACCCACCTCCGAAAGGTTTTCAAGGGAAAAACCTTTGCGTGTCGATGCTGAACAATGGGAGATAGCCGAATGATAGGGCTCGATTGAAAACGTTCATCTAGAACCTCAAGTATGTATGTGATGCCGGGGTCATTTACAGATGGTGCTCTCTGAGAAGTTGAGGAATTTGTACACATTAACATGACATATCATGCATGTATATGCAATCTCATGCATATATAGCGATGAATGCTAAAAGATGCTAAGATGAAAACGATTACATGATTGATTGCATTGAACCGCGTTATTATGTTGCTTTCTGAGCTGAAAATTTATGTTGGGACGTTTTTCCGAAAATGGACCGGAAATAAATAGGAGGCTTGAAGCTACTAACAAAATCATGATAATACAAAATATAACGTCATAGTGAATGGAGTCCTAAGATCAAAAGAAAAATATATGAAATTAGACATTAGATAATAATACCTTTGAATTGGCAAAAATGAAATAACGTATAATACCCTTGAATTGGCAAAATGAAGCTGACAGTATGCGATATGGCCTTGACATATGTCACAGTGATATAAAAAACTTAACATGCATCGCGGCGAATAGAGAAAGGCAAATAATGGGAAATAGATCGCGGCTACCTTGGATAAAAGAGTAGACAAAACTCTAACGCATTGTTTTGCCTTATTGAGATGAACCTTAAATGCAGACGCAGCTTGGTACATATTTCAGCGAGTCGATATTCAGCGGACCATTATCAAATATCCCTTTATAAACCATTATTACCAAAAACTATATTTTAAATCGCAATAATCACTTTGATAAGCATTGTTTACATAAAAAAAATTTCATTTTTGACATAAAAAATTTTAGAATTGCAAAAGCTCAAGTAATCTCAATAAAAGGATCTTTACTCGTGTTCCGTATTGTCACTTCAATCCCCCAAAATTGACTATGAGTATTTTTGCAACAAAAACAAGCAGGAAACTTCTAGGAAGATGATCTTTGAGCGGAGATCCGCGTAAATCTCTTGCTTTTTAAGTGATTCCTGGCAGTCTGAAGAATCTCCATACTTTAGCAACGTAGATGCTGTGTTTTAGGCTAAGTGCAAGCATAATGATGCAAGCTTATAATGATCCCTAATGATGTTTAAAAAAATCAACATCGGCATGTAAAATTCTTGGATCTAGAGATCGGACTCTAGAGATGCAAAGATCGCAGTGTGCCGGGGCCACATCCTCTAAATCACTTCTCGGGACTACTTTTCAATCTTTGATGAAGAACCATAAGAAAACCCTCAATTATAAAATAAAGGTTTGAATTTAATATGGGTGGATATATCGAAGATTAAGAAGATAAAGAAACATCGCAACTCCGGTTCTTATCGGAGAAGTTGGCAATAAGGTAAATCAAATTGGAGCAAGTTATGGAGCATCATTTTAGGGATGAAGAAGGAGTTATGGCGTTGTTGTAGGTGTGCCGTTAAGAACTATTTGTGTAACTCGGCCGTAACTCAAAGAGTAAGCTGAACTCAAGAAATAACTTATGCACAAAATGTTGCCATGAGCAGCGAGAAGGTTATAACTCATTACTAAAATCTCCCGCTTGATACGGAAGTCTTCAAGCTAAAAAGTAGATAAAATCACCAGAGATTTAGAGTGTTAGTGTGTACACGCTCCGGCAATGACAGCTTGTAAAAATTATGGTTGTGGCAATTTTAGAGCAACTCATGAAGGCGGCGAGGTTTCCCTAAGGGTTTAAACCGACCATAATAAGCGAGATCCACCATACTTTGAGGCTATCATCACATATGTGATTCATTAAATAAAAACAACTTTGGCACATATGTGATTCTAAATTGAGCAACGACTAATTAAAAGTGACTGGAGTTTTAAACCTTCTAATCTGTCTTAAATAGAGTTCTAACTTCATCAAAGCTCATAGGAAGAGGAGTAAATCGCGAAAAAGAACAACCCAATATAAGACCAACAAATAGACGAAAACAGTTCATGGCTTTGATAGATGCTTTGAGCCTATCCCCAAAAGGTGTAGGAAGAAGACTTTTGAAGAGGAAAAGGCCCGCATGGTTTTTATTGACATCCACGTACATTGGAATGAAAATTAAAAAAAAATACCAAAAAGAAAATACGGGACGCTTGCCTTACATTCATTATGGGTAGCATTCACGCATACAGCGTTCATTTTCAAAGACATTATTTCTTGTTCTGAGCTCACATGCAATTTAAGCAACAAACAAAGGGAGAAAAATCGAAATCACCTTCATGTAAAGCAATGCTCATCTATAGACCAAAAAGAAAAGTGAAAACAAAAACTCATCTCCGCGTTTTTAAAAATGCATTATCGTTTGGAACTTCATGTCAAATCCATGCATTGGCCTTTGTTAACAATAAGAACACGTCCGGACTAAAGAAGGGCAGTGAACAAAAATCACTCTTTGGATAAGGTAGAAATGGGGATGATAATGATTTTTGCTTTTGAAGCTAGGAAAGAAAGTAGAAGTATTCAAAGAAATACCATTTTGGAACCTAGATGAAAGGGGCTGGGAGTTAAGAAAGCCAAACCTAACCACAGCAAAGGAAAAGAAAGGTGGTTCCACGGATAAAAGGCAGTTAATGCTCTGAATCAAATGTTGTGGAAACTAGCCTCATTCCGGGAAGCTTACTATTGATCAAAATGGTGGCCAATCTCCCTAATATTTTCCATACATTTCTCCGGCATTTTTGCAAATCCTCTCTAAATAACCAAGGAGGGCTTGAGACAGAGCAGGCTTCGACCAAGTTTGAACTCATCATCCTCAAGTACTTGCAATTAAAGCTTAAAAGTATGTCTGGTAGGTCGATCCAATTAGTCACATCATTAGTTAAAGTTGTGGATTATGATCGGACCTGAGCTATCGGAAAGATTTGAAGCAGCCGAAAATCCATTGGCAGAAGCGGTTGCACAAGTATTAAAAGTATCCTCTATCATGCCTTGCATAAGCTACGCGACTCTGTCCAACCATGTGGCGTTCTAGCATAACATCTGATATGAATCGTTATATTATCTTGACCGTCACTGTTTGCGTAATATGCGACTCGGGCGACATGTACCGCAGCGGCAATCAAGGAAGGGTAGTACCAGAATGCGACCTTATGAACATTATATTACACAATATTAAGCACAACATGTGAGATATAAATCCCCTTTTTGCCGTGGCAATGACCATTGACCAAACCAGCCCTAAAATGCGTTGGAGATAAAGGCGTAAACCTAAAGGGAAACCCTTTTGGATTTTAAACCCTTGAGTCTCGGATTAGACAGCGGAAGGGCGCATTTCCCTGGCGAGGAGCCGGAGAAAGTCGGTTTCTAGGTTTCGGCGGACTTCGATCAAGATCCCGAATCAGCTGACATGGGCCGACTTTTCCCGGGGGTGCAGTGGGAGAGCCCAAAATCTACGGTGGCGATTGACTTTCGATAAGGTAGATCCAGTTATCAGGCCTCTTTCAATAGGTTTTAGCATTCATTCCCCTAGCTATAAGAAGACCCCTCTGACCTAAGAATGATGAGCACTAACAAAGGAACCTAACCATGTATGATTAGGTAGATTAGAATAGATGTATTCTATTATTTTCATTACATTTGTGATGATGTTTGACATTCTATGCGCCACTCTTGTGTATTGGGAAGGGGTAGAGACCCAGAGCCAAGTAGTTGTATGATCATAGTTTTAGCCCATTAATTCCCAATTAATGCGGCCTGTGCATAAACCCGCCTGGGCGTGGGGTGGCCGAGCTAGACCGGTGACAAGAAAGGGCTTGTCGATCCGATTGATCCCTCAGTGCGTGACGGCCCTAGGAACATTGTGGGCTAGGCCTAATACCACAACCTTCTTGTCGCGAGGCGGGGTATGGGCTCGACACCTCTTGGGTGATCGTCATCTTCTAGGGGGTTCAAGTATTTATCTGACGGTGGCTCTCTTTCTTTCGCTGTGATTGGCATGGACGGCCGGGGAGTGATCTCCTCACGCCTCATCGGGGGCTAGGGAGATGCAACCCGGTGGTAGCCCCCTTTGGCTATGCACCCGGCGGAGCTGGTCCCGAGCTCAATACTTTTCCCTATCTGCAAAGTATACCTGAAAAAGGCGGATGGAGTGGACTACCCGCGACCATGTTTCCTATGCGGACCAAATCCATTTGCCATAGTTACATGCATTGCTATCAGGAGACCAAGCCGTCGATCTTTCCCCAAAATGAGACACAGGTAGGATTTCCCCATATTGCGTTGATAATAGCGTGTTTGTTGCCGCTCTTGTGAGATGGTGGACCACCCTTGGTGGGTATATTGTTGATTGATGTCATGTGTGCTCATGTATGTTTTGCGCTTCCCGCAACTTAGGTCGATCGGGAGGCGGGATGAATGATGCGTCCATTCTTCCCCGTCGGGTTCTTGGCCACCAACAAAGGGCCGATGTTAGGTGGGCCGACCTCATGTCGTATAGCCGAATCTTTGGTTTGAGGGGATCTCCGGTTGTATCGATCGGGGCATCATTATAGAAGGCCAGAGACGTCACAATAATTATCCCGAGCTTTGCTCTTGCCGGACCAAGATCGAGGCCAGGTATATTCCTATAAGAACTAACTAATCTAGACATTAGGTCTTGGAGATAAAAGCCCAAGCAGAACCTTCGAGTAGTGGGAAATTTTTTTTTTTTCCCATGAATAGAGTTAATAACTATCTAATTAGGATAATTAGAAACATAATTTAGATGAAGTAGATTGAAGAAAAGATCACCCTAAGAAAGAGTCTAGCAAATTTTATACACTTTTTGGGTGACACCTCCAAGGATCGCCGGAGAGCATGTTAGGTCAGAACCCTAGCGGTCTCTGGCGCTTAGAAGAAATCACCCCATATGTTTCCTAGAACTGTTGCCAGGAACCCCAAATTGTAAAATATAAGATGAAATCCGGCTTAAAAAGCTTCGAATTGACTAGATTTGTATGATAAAACATTCAAAACATTAAGTAAAAGTCATTTTGGGTAACACCTCTAAGGATCGCCCGGACACTAGTTAGGTCATGACCTAACGCTGTACCTTTCTCGTGCATGCTTAGGGGGTCCTCAAAGTAACCTCGAAATTTGGTCGAAACTTACTCAAAGTGAAAAGTAATGATAGAATCGGCAGAATGCTTCAATTGGGAAATGCATGTTAATTTGTTTAAGTTGGATAAGTTTAAAGCAAAAGGGCAACACCTCTAAGGATCATGAGGGGCATAGTTGGGTGCGGACCCTATGCCCTCCTGTGGCGTGCTTAGAGGGTTCAAAATAGGTTGAAGAAGACCTAGCCGGATTCGAGATATGGAGGATTTCATCAACAAACCAAAAAATAAGCAACTAGGCCAAACCCTAAAATTTTAACCCTATAAATTAGTGGACTTAGACCTCATTTTTAGTTTTTTTCAAATTGTTTTTTCGAGCTTCTGCGTCCCAATAGAAGCGATTTTAGGTGATCTGATCCAAATCAATCTCAAATCCAAATATGGCTAGAGCAGCGAGGCCTTTCGTATGGTAAGAAGCGACGATAAGGCCCAGTATGAGTCCCTGCCGCCAGCGAAAAAAGATCTGAAAGATTGAAAACCGACATGGAGAGCGACCACAAATTACCGGAGAATCTAGAAGAAGCGGAAGAAGAGGAAGGCAAGGAAGAAGAGGAAGAAGCGAAGAAAAAGCCGCGAGAAGCGGTAGGGTAGAAGAAGATCAATGGGACAAAATTGAAGAACAAAGGAAGAAAAACTGAGGAAGAGACAGGAGTGATGGCGGAAGGCACAAGAAGAAGAAGAAGAGATCGGTCGGCTTCTTGATCATCGAGCGACGAAGGCATGACTCCAACCCTCATCGTCATCCCGGAAGATTGAATTGATCTGTGAACTTCTTGGATAAGGTATTTGTGAGTGGAGAATCCTGGAAAAAGAAGCTTGAGAAGCGTCATCCAGACCGAAAGGAACAAAAGGACCGGTAGACCGAAACGGGGAACCCTTGGTTGAACAGCCCCCACGTTTCCCAATGGCAATAGGCCGAGAAAAGAAGTCGGGGGAACGACCCCTATGAAAGTCGGAGGAGGCAAAGCAATGAGGACTTCATTATACCTTAGAGGCAGAGAGGAAGTATAAGAAAGAGTTAGCAGTATAAATGCATACAAGAAGATGCATACTGGTATAGTGCGTGATATTCTGGTAGCACAAGGAGAAATACATTGAAGGAGGAAGTGACCAACAGGGGGAGATATTTCCAGGCTGAAACCTCCACGAGCTTAAGAACCCCCAGAAGCCATGAGGAAGATCCCAAGATTGGTATTTGGAAAAGCCTGCGATGCATCCGACACTTCCAGCGGAGTTACGGATTTTATCTGAAACTGCATTCAAAGACTTGTCAAAGAGGAAGATTTTGTGGGATTACGGCCAACAAGCGGTAACCAATAACGACATGTTACTCGCTTTACCAAGCAAGCAGAGATGGAGTTAGTGCAACACTTTGAAGACTTCGTTGAGTGCACCTCCGCAAAAAGTCACTATGACACCGAAAGACATGAGGCTGGCGAGTACATCAAGAGAAACGGAACAAATGGGATAGAAAATACTTTTTTTGTAACTAAGAAGCTTATATGTAAAGTGTAGAAAATTTTGAATAATAAGGATGTAAACATGATTGCAAATTAAGCAAGTGTTCGGCACTCCGTTCAAAATTCCAACAGAAAAAACGGCGATCTAGAAAATGACGCTTTTTCCTTCCTAATTAGGAATTCCAATAAGGCTTAATTTTTTTTACCTCTTTTTTGGCCCCCTAGTGTAAAGAACTTGGATTTTGCCGAAACCAACTTACTTGAAAGGGAAGAATATGCTTTTGTATTCTCAAAAAGTACTATCTTGAAAACACGAATGTAGTAAATAAAATAATTATTATATAATGAAAGGGAGTGTTTCAATGACACAATTTGTAACATCATCACATGGTGGTCGGTATTAATGTTTTTGGAAAAGAGCCAGACTAAAGGTCAAATCGAAGTCTTCATCATGCTTTTTGCTTGTTTTATAACATTGCGGTCACGTATTCGATCCTTTTCTTGTGCCTTACCCTTGTCTATACGCGGTGTCTTGAGGTGGTGGTAGTGCCACTTCTTTCGGCTCTGCAAAAGTAGCTTCATCCTCTAAAGAGCTAGTGAATGGGCATACATCTCGAAAAGGTCAAAGCAGCAAAATCGGTTGAGGATTTGGCCCCTAACTCTTGGTGCTCATCGGTAGGGTAGGCAAAGAGCGCCAATCTCATCTTGATGAATTGCCGCGACTTCTTTATCAATGTCCTTTGCTATACAACCCCTTCTAAGTGCAAAAGCTATTGTTGTACGAGCGAGGAGAAGGCATCAAGCCCAATCTCACAGGGCGTGAAAACATGTCTGGGAGATGGTTGTCTTTTGAGGCTTACGGTAGTGATTAATTCTACCTTGTGCGCACTAGGGTCCTAACTTTGAAACCACGGCTGGAAATTCCAACACATTAGAAAACTTGGCATCTGGCATTAAAATGCTCCGTAGTGCGTTTTCCATCCAGAAACTCGAGCAACATGGAGGTATTCAACCTTGCTCGAACAACCTCGACCCCTCGCCATGGTACCTTTATATTTGTTTTTGTACGCTGTAGAAATTAGAGTGGTGTCACTAAAAAGCAGAACAAAAACAAACAAAGAGAACAAGTCAAAGGCAATTATGATGCGGAATAGAAAACTGACAAAAAAAGAAACAAATAGCGTGTTCGGAATAAAGTACTCACAAACTAAATTCTCACCAACCCGACTTGCCTTTGGGGATCAAGTGATTTTAAGCGTGGACTCCTGAGGCGGATGCATGCTCCGAGTGAAACTCTGACAAAGGCGCCGGTCGTGGCGTTTGTGACTTGTTTGATGCTTGCCAATGGCGTTAAACTCTGAAAATTTAAAGGCTGATAAATTAAGTAGCAGTACGTCCTTTGAAAGCAAAACCATAAGAAAGGTCCATAACCCGATTGAAATCACACGAAATCTTCTTGTCCCAATCAATTTAGTCGCGATCCAAGTGAATGATGGAAAACAAATTATTTTGGTCAAACAAATTAAACTTTTTCATAGTCGAGGCTCCACATCTAGAGTTCTCCTCTGCCCGGTGTTCTTTCTTCGTGCGGTCGGCGGGGTGCATGAAAACCTTAGGCGAGGTCCTTATTTTTCTTCTTGTTACGCAAACAAAGGGGAGATTGAGGCAGACAAATAAAATATGGCGTGTTTAGTCCAGCGTACCCATCCTTCAAAATTTGGTGCGTCTTGAAGCATCACGCTCGTCGGATGTAGCTATGGGATAAAGCTCTTGCACCTCTCCCGTCTCCACGTTGAGTTGCTCCATCGGAACATGCGGCGGTGATAACATTTTTTTGGCTAGAAAGAAAACCACAACCTTTTTTTTAGTTGAAAAAAGCGTGAAGTAAAACTATCTTCACGCCACCTAAAAGTTATTCTAGAATACAAGCGGCGTAAACAATATTTTTCTTGTTGCGGCGATGTATTCGAAATACTTTAGCTAAAAAGAAAAGGGCGAAAGTGTATTACGGAATACACTTCTACAATGCGCAACAAGTTAGAGTGTATTCGAATCGTTTTATTTGACTCAAAGGAGTAAAAGTGTATACGGAATACACTTTACTAAGTGAGAAGGTGTGATACGGAATACACTTTCGTTCCGGGGTGAAAGCATTTTCAAGGGCGCGGTTGTTATCTAGAGGAAATTGTAGGAATTCTACAAGTGAAAAGGCAGACAATGATTGTAATGCATGCTTGTGCAGCTCCTGGAACATTTTCTTCAGTGTGAACTCCTTGTCCACCACCTTTTTCGGGGAAAGCTGTTCTAGTCAATTACATTAATCGGTGAACCCGCATCTCCCTCCGGCCGGTGATGGTCATTTCTTTTCTTTGTCGTATTTGCCTTTCTTCTTCTCGGACACCTTTCCCTTACTTTTTAGCTCACCGTGCTCAAACATATTAAATATTTCATTTTGGAGCTCCCGGATCTGCAAACAAAAAAAAACTTAGAAGCTAGTTGTACACTAAATCTTATTACGGAATAAGCAACCTTACCGGCCATCCTGAGCTAAAAGTGAAACCAATTGTCATGACCAATGAGTGATGCCGTTTGTTAAGCCTATAAATCGTATTTAAAAGCAACACTCAATGGCACAAGCTTCTTTAAGTTCAAAGGGCGTGGCTTTTTGAGATCCTCTCCGTACTTTCCTTGAAGATGACATATTCTCTGTGCATGAATCTGATTTTGTCGACAAAGCTCATTTTAACTTGTACTGGATTCGTTGTCGGCGTGAGTGTTGGCAGCGATTTTGGCTTCCTCGTCGGTCAAACCACGGTGAAGCGCACCTGCCGAGAGAACGGACAAAGTACCTAAGATTCTTTTTTTTCTTTGTATAATTGCCTCCTTGCCTTAAAAGGCGTGGTTCCCACCAAAACATAATCGTATAATGTTATCGCATTTTCTCTATCGTACTCTGCCGGGGTTGTGCACTCTCTATCAACAGAACAACAATTGGACAACATGTGCATTGGATTGCTCAGGATTACGTCCTTGAGTTCCTCGGATGAAGATCTGCGCATATATCTTCCGAACTGCGGTGGTGGTTCTCCGGCTTCATTTTTGGAGGAAGCTTCATAGATGTGACAGCAAATAAATAAATGACACCTTACAAATTTGTGCGGGGTTTATCTCTTCCATTTTTTTAACATGTTTTATCAACTTTTTTTTTTCTTTGATGGCAATGCCGGGTGCTTTGCCTTTCCCCTTCTTCTTCTTGTGTGCATCCTCGGGGCATCTTACGTTTCAATGATATCCGTTTTTCTTTTCTTGGGCTCTTTAGCGACTATGGTTTTGCCTCACTTCTTTGGCGGTTGGTGGGTGGGTGTTGCTCTTAGAACTGATGAACTCCACCGGATGGGCTCGCCGACCGTGATGGACTCCACGATAAATTCCTTGATCTTCCTCTTCCTCGTTGCCGGATTATTTGTAGGGGGAACTCCTAAGCTTTGTGAGCTGCTGAGCGGCGTGATTATGGAACTAAGCGTCTCTTGTTCATATAGTGAGAACAATACTTATAAAAGTCAGGTGGATTTACTTTCACCAATCTAAAAATAGGCTTCATCAACATGAATGAAACCTTGAGATGTCGCTAAAAAGGAGGTCTCCCGGTTGTCGAACTCCCCGACTTCACTTCACTCCGCGGCTTGAATGGTTCCCATGCGGATAAATTCTCGTCATGTTTACCTTTTTTGAACCAGCACTCAAAGCGGACATGTAGAAACGTAAGGGTGCTTTACTTTTTGTACCCGTGAAGAACCACTTTGAGTTTGGTAGTTCCTTAAATCGCATTAAGCGATTTCTTCAACCCGGCTCACGTGGGTCGCGGTTTACGACCGATTTTAATGGTCTTCTTGTGTTGTTTCTTCTTTGCCATCTTGCACGCACAAAATGTGTGTAAAAACTTCTTTTTGAGTGAAAACAACGGCATTAAAACTATTCCGATACAAAATGACTTGAGACAATGACAAAAAAGTACAAAAAAGGGACAAAATGACCAAAACATAACAATGCTTCCTTGAAAAAACAGGGGCCAAAACATGTCTAGAAAAGCGGAGAAAACGCCCTAAATTCAAGAAAAAAAAATCAAAAAAAGAATGGAAAAAAACCTAAAGTCACTAAAGTGTATTAGGAATACCTTTTGCCTTCAGTCACTAAAGTGTATTAGGAATACACTTTTACTGTGTAAGCAAAGTGTATTCCAGAATACACTTTACCTTCACGCGAAGGCAAGTGTATTCCAGAATAAGAAACAAACTAAAAAATGATGGTACGTTGTACTTTAGTTGCTCACTGTCCATGTCTTCTACCACCATGTGGGAACGGAATACAGTCTACGAATATTTATATATTCAAGCTGGCGCTGGCGACTTGAGCTCGAGACGGAATACGCATGCGCGAAGGCGCAAAATTTCCTTTAAAGGTGTCCATTCCGTCTTGCTTTCGTTTTCTATGTGAAGTGGAATACGTTTGGCCCCATTACCGTTACGCTCTAGTGTATTTGGGAATAGCTTTAGTTTGCCTTTTCGCTTAATTGTTGCAAAGAACTTCTACTTGTACTAAGCGGGCTTGTATTACGGAATAAGAAAAGCTCAAGCGATGAGAAACATTCTCTAAACTCTACTAATTGTTTTGCGGTTCTTAAGATGACAAACCGCTTGGTCAACAAACTTCCACCACCTTTCGTTGTCTCAAGCTCGTCTAGTTAGAGGACACACTTTCGGACCAGCGTCTTTTTCTTACGGCCGTATTCTCCGGGCTCCTACGTCTACTTCATCGTTCTTGCTTCTTGAAGAGACAGGAGTCGGCCATCAAATGGACTTCCACCACCCTTCCAGCCCGTCACCAAGTCCAAGTGGACTTGACCGCTGGGATCTCCTTCAAAAGCATCACCACCGGTTCGGGACATCTTTGCCACCACCCTTCGTTCCATCCCCTGACCTCTGAAGCTCCACAACAAAGGGTGCTCAGAACAAGCTACCCCCTCCCCTTTTGTAGTTTTAAGCCCCTTCGTTGCAAACATACAAGGGACCTGAAAACACCCTGAAGGCTGTGAGATTCACTACAATTTCTCTCACGGGGACTTCACTAGAAATGAGGGCGGCAGCTCCGGCGTACACTCCTCTTCACACAACAATGGTTGTGACACATGGATTTCTGAGAATTCCGGTCCGCTCTAAAGGAGATGTTTGCAAGAACTCCTTTTCAAGATGGTACAAAACGGTGATGCCACAACCTCTTATGGGCCATCACCATCCTTTAACAACCCCCGCCCTATTAGAACAACTTCCGCGTGATGCGTTTTCCTCTACAAAGCACACCATTCGACGAGGAGGAAGTCACCCCAGTAGAAGTTTCATCGGAAGATGAAGACACCAACTAGGAACAAAAGAGATTACATGTTCTCGACCAATCTTCAAAGAAATTCAAGGTGGATTTTGGTTTGAGGGCTTGCTCCTCTATAAGAAGAAGAAATCTTATGGATGAACACAAAATGAGGAGACTTTTGAGAACTAAATGCTTTGGGTTGCATCAACAATTTGCTTTAACATGGCTAAATTACGGCGATTAGAGACAACTTCAGTTCCATGACATTTGCGGACGAGAATGCCTACTTAGCTTATCATGTAAGACCGGGCCGCAACACCTTCTTGCACTACATTAACCGTCAAGAAGTTTGCGAAATGTTTTATGGTTGTCCACCGTTTAGGGTCCACCGTAATGTCTAGAATACACAAAAGACTGGACAAAAAATCCATGTCGATGATCATTGTGAACCAAGAAGAGTTGTAACCATGCATGCCCTTCTTTCTTTGTGTCATGGATGGAGAAATATTTTTAGAAAGCGTGTGAGAAGCTACCTACCCGAAGAAACCGTATCATTTAAGCGATAACATCACCAAAAAGATTTTTTAATGAGTACAAAGAGACTTGCACTCGGCTTATGACTTACTCACACTTCACCGGTGTGGAAAAAGTGAATTGGGTCTTGTGAAAATTCCTAAAAACATAGAATGTCATTTTGCTTTCGAGGTGTCTCTTAAAGAAAGGAAAAAAAGTCAGCAGCAAAGGCGAGGTCGAAGAAGTAAGTTTATGTTCTCCAATCTCTCACTTGTTTTGGGAGAAAAATGCTTTGACACGATTTCTTCTCTCTGATGTTATTACCGCAAAGGAACCTTACCGGTTTCAAAGTGAACAACAAGCGGAGAGAGAAGAAAGCTTGCCAAGCATAGAAAAAAAAAAAGCTCTTGAGCGTCCCTTTGCAATACATGTCTATTTGTGATTGATGGAATGGACCAAAAAACAACTCTACCACATTTCTTGAACATTCCTAAAGATGTGCGGAGAATGTTTTGTTAAGGTCCACCTTGTAGGAGCTATGGTCTTCAAAAGGAAGTCTAAGGTGCAAAAGTATTTTGGCCATTATCCAAACTTGCATGGTGACCTCGAACCTCACAATTACAATTCTTAACAAGGTCTGTATGAAGCAAAGAGCAATTACCACCGTGCTTTCTTTATCGCAACTTGACAATACTACAGGAGAACAAGAATCAAACACTCTTTGCGCGTCGCATGTGCCATGTTAGTGGACTAGGGATCTTTAGAAAAGTGGCTTCGGTTTTCTTACTTGTAGGCCACACTCATGGTCATTGACCAAATGTTCGGTGATTTTTCGGTAGCCTTAGAAGGAAGAAGCTTTTCGTCTTCCTTCTTTTTAGTTCCCCAATTGTGAAGATTCTTACCTCCTACTCCCGGGTCGGTGCGATCTTCTTAAAGAGGCTAGCGATTTGAAGAGTTTTGTTTTCTCTCAACGTTCAAACAGAGAACAAAGTGTGAACAAGTTGAATGATCTCACCTTTCAACATCATATCAAGTTCTCTACTTGAAGGATGGCCAAAAGCTTCTTACAGGGAAGAAGTATACCACAACTAAGGACCTGAGTCCACCCGGAGGATGCAGCTTCCTTAAACATATTCAGGATTACTTCCTTCATAGAGCGTGGCTGAGCAACTTCCTCTCAAAATCCTAAAGGAGTCCAAAGCGGGGAAAAAAGTACCCCAGTCATCCTTAAAAGCCATTGAAAATGGAATTTCCTCGGGCTTTAAGTACTTCTTAGAAGAAGATGGGATGTGGTGGAGTAATTTTTTTCTCGAAACGAAAAAATTGTTGTACAAAATATAGCTCTAAGGCAGGTTGCAAGAACCATTTCAATGGCCTAACACCTTCCATCAACCCCCACACCGCGCAAGTCCAAAGCATTACTACATTTGCACTACTTACGGTAAGAAAGGCGAGAGGAGGGACCGGAGTCATGTATCTCGGACAAAGGCGCGGGGAATGAGCCTCAAGGTAATATCTGAGAAATTACCAAAGGTATGCTAATTGCTCTCTTCGGCGGGGAGGATGACAAAGGTCGGCCAGATTCACGGATAGCAAAGTGCTTGACCGCGTCAGGAGGAAACAGTCACTAAACTCAAGATTCATTGGCTTGCCTTACGCTCGAAAAAATGCTTTTGAAAGGTAGATATGAGTTAGAAATGAGAAGCCAAGGGAAAAGGAGAGATCCAAGAAGGTGGGTTGTGGGATCACGGGGACACTGTAATGACGACTATATTGTGCTATGATTTTAAATTGAAATCGACAATCGTCTACAAGACTATCAATTTGTTTAAAAAGCTTGTAATTCTTAAGAAGATGTGATGAAGAAGGTGGTAACAATGCTTCCACCGTCTGATAGTGATGAGGAAGATAACTCCAACCCCACTTCTCGGTGCGAAAAGAAGTGAAGGTGATGACGATGGCATAAATGAATATAAGACGCCGTCTGGATCCCTCTCTCATCACTCCTCACACTTTTGCACATAACTGGGTCTTAGAAAAAAGATCAGAATTTTGTATGTGAATATGAAGATTCTATCTTCAAATTTTGAGAATACTACGGTTTAGGTTCGGACTTACTTCAATTTTTTGTTAAAATATTTTATCTCTGAAATTAGAGTTTCTCTCTTAAAGCGTGCTTTAAGAACATTCTATTTGCTAAGAAAAGTGACACTTTAAAAAGTCAATTCTTTTGCAAAAAAAAAAATTAGTCATTTTAGGGGGGTCAAAATAGAATTTCATGCATCTTTTTTTTTAACCTCGTTTTACCCCTTTTGTAAAAAAAGAATCTTTGAGAATATTCCTTTGCTCGTTTCCAATGATTTGCTCGTTTTATCATAGCTTTGTTTGTGTATAGTTGTTTAAAATGTGCATGAGATCCAAGTGTAGTAGCACTATTAAGGAGCAAATGGGAAAAAATGGTCACACCTCCAAGGATAGCTGGACACCGCAGGGTTCCAACCTAACTTCACCGCTCTCGCGCATGTTTAGAGGGTCAAACCAATGACCATTGATGACCTACTTCCGCCCAAAATGAAAGTAAAAAGCACACAAACTTGCGGTTCGGGAAAGAAAATAAGTAGGAATTCTCTTAAAACTTGTTTGGCATCATTTGGACACAAAAAAGGGACCAACACCTCCAAGGATGTGCCGAGAGGCCACTTTAGGTCCCAACCTATCTATGCTCTCGCGCAGATGCTTAGGGTCCGTCAAACCCCATAACTTGTGCGTATCCAAATCAGCCAAAATTTTGTTGCATTAGAACCACGAAACTTTATAGAATCCATTCCCAATTATAACCTAGAAACATCAACCTTCACCTCAAAATGTCAAAGTTTGAGGAACCCAAAAAATTTGGGTTACAAAACTCTTATAAATACCTCATAGATCCCAAGCAACACCTATAAACTTGCTCTACTGCTCCCAAGGCGATTTTCCAGTCTCCTTAGCGCTTCCCAAATTCGCTCCGGATTCGATATCGACAATACGCTCGTCCTCATGGCTACATCATCATTCATCAACTGGTGCGGTGCCTCTCCCCATGTTGCTCGTAGATGTTGCCTTTAGTATTCCAAGTTTTCGAAGAATTAGACTTTGGCGCAACTCTAAATTCCAAACCCATTCTACCAACAAGTTCTCGCAAGAATTCCAAGAGAAAGTAGCTCCCAAATTGCAAGAAATACCCCCATGCATGAAGGTTGCTTGTACCAAAGATAAATTATTTAAAATGGCCTAGGTCATATACCCAACATTGCTAAATTGTTCGCGGGGAATAGGACCGAGCGCCTACCCACCACATTGACCAAAGCAAGCAAAATAGAAAGATATTCTTACTTTACAACGCTGCCTAGCACTATACTATTTATTCTATAGGGCCCAAACGTGGTAGGAGAGTCATCAATCCGGCCACTAGAGATTACACCCTTTGACTCGGCCAGACGAGCAACTACCGCTTTGAGTATGAGCAAATCAAAGGAATCATCAAAGCAAGAGAGGACTGAGGATGAAAGTGAAGATGAAATGAGTGGACGGAAGGAAGAAGCAGGAAGCGAACAAGATGTTACGGTAGTTTGAAGGCGGGGCACACCTGGATTAAGCACAACCAATTGGGGCAGGAATAATAACAAGCCTAAGCGCCGATCATAGTCGAAGGCGAGGAATATTTGATCCTAGCGATATCAAAACCTTCAGAATCACGGGGCGAAGGCTATCGCATCAGCCGAACTTCTCCACCTCCTGCGTGGCCAACGGACTTGGATAGCTTCATCGACCAAGAAATCGATGAATTTCTGTGGAGGTAAAACTGACCGCCTCTGGGGGCCACCACGATCTCAGGTATCGAAGCCCTCTGACACCATCGAGCCATGATGAATGAAGAAGCGGTAAATGAGAAGAAGAGTTTGTAGCTCAAACGGATGGGAATAAAGAGGCAACAAGGCACTTCAAGGCGGCGGGAGGCGAGGAGATATGCCTCCTTGTAGTGATGAAGCCGTTAAGATACTCCTACCCGGTAATTAGAGAAAAATAGATCATATCTCCAACATGAGGGACATCAAGCGCCCAAGGTAGAAGCATTACGACACATATGACAAGGATAGCAGCTGAAACACGCCGGCCAAAAGAGAGTTCAAGGCCTTGAGGGCTATTCAAGCGTCAAGTATAATACCTAAAGCGTTACTTCTTACGACTCCAAAGGGTCAAGGTACGTGCGATATAAAAGATCAAATATCTTGGAACAACATAGCAATGGGAAGAGAGCCATGATGCTTTACTTGGAAGATGCGACATGCATAGAGAGGTAGGTGGAGGCAGAACGGAAGTGCTGGCAACCGACTTCTTCCATGAGCTCCTAGAACAGCGGGGAGGATCAAAGCCCGGCGAGCACAATCAAAACCCATAGGAAGGTACCTCCAAGAAGCGAAGCGCACTATGGAGCGTGACAGCGTCCAAACGTGATCGAGGATCAAACAAGTAAGATTAGAACCGATGGGAGGAAGCAACTAAGCGTAGAGCCGATGACTTACCGCGGACTTGCATGCAGCAGTGAACCCAAGGATCGGCGATTCAAGGGCTGGCTAGAGAACAACTCCGGATGAGTATAGCCAGGGATAAGCGCACAACCTCGAGACACCTCAAATAGCTTCAAGTATCATGAAGGAAGAACAATTACCGCTGGCAGGATCGGGAAAGGAACCGAAATCAATAGAAGCGTCAACGACAACACACCTTTAGTTGGGAATGTATGATGCAAAATTAATGACATAAACGACAAACACCGGATAAGCCCAAATATATCAACAAGTTACCCAGTCGGTACATTACAAATGGGTCTCTCTCGTTCTTTACCGCTCCATGCGGGAAGACGATGACATTGCCAAAGGAGTAGGTGTCTTGACTTCGAAGGCTGTGGCATCCCCTACTCATATCTGGTGCAATTGGCCTAAGCAGGGTTCATCACATACCGACTCCATAAATCTACGGGGCCCTCCGCGTATCAACTGCAGCGCGAAGAGTTCAGTGGGAAGAATAGAGGTCATTTTCCTATCTCCCCACAAGGCCTACCTAGGCTGCGGGCGTAAACATACATGTAAATTAGTACATCAACATCGCCTGAAGCCCATCAGAAGGATGGTCCTCCCCACCTCTCTGCGCAAGGCCAAGGTCGGCCACATCACATAGGGAATCTGCAAAGACTCAGAACCGAGGATGGTGGCAAACTGCGGACTCTGAAGTCCGTTGAGCGGAATTCATGGCAATGGATTTGGTGGCATAAGAGCTTTATGGCATTAGTTGTCACTCCATCAGCACTCATGCACACTTTGCGAGTAGGGTTGAAAGTGTTAGGACACGGCCCAACGCCCGGATGCATAGCGAGGAAGGGGCGCATTTCACGGAGTTTCATCCTCCCGGCTCGATGGGGCGGGAAGAATCTCAGACCTTGCCCGTATTCAGCCCGAACCTTTGAAGGTGTACACCACAGCCAGTCCATGCCTCACACTTTCGGTGAGTGAGCCATTAAACCTAGATCTGACCTGATCTGTGGGCTTGCAGTCAGATTCAAAAAGAGTCGGGGACACGAACCTCCCTTCTTACTTGATGCATTTATACTAGCGAATTATTGGTTCTTGTACCTGAAGGAATCTATATGGTCTTTAGAGGCTAATCTAGGAGCATCTACTACCAAGCTTTATGTCTCTACCCCTTCCCAATACAAGGAGTTCATATAGAGATACATCATCCATATATTATTTACGAAGAACTAAAGAACAAGATTCAATCCACATCATAGAGTTAGGTTCTTTAGTTAGAGTCCTGGTATCTAGAGATCTAGAAGGTCGCTTATGGGCAATTTAATAGGCTAAACCCATCGGGTTCGATGACTAAAAGAGGGTTTAAGCTATTAAATTGCCTAAAAATACCCTATCCTTGAGTTCCTCCTCCCGACCGAAGTTCCACCATCCTCAAATGCTCGAACCAAGGGAAACTAATGGCAATTCTCTGCAGAAGTTCGGGATGCTTTTGCTCTTGAGGCACCAAAACAGGGCTCTAAAACCCTAGGAAACTAAAATGGGCAAGTTAGGGTTTCTCCTTAAATAGGCAAAGGGGGTGGTTAGGGTTTCCAATTATCCCTTAGGCATGTGGGATAATTGAGATAGACCCACCTTACCTTTAATATTTCTCTTGGCCAGCAAGTGCCCACATGGAAAGGTACTTATATTAATGTGCATATTGGCAAATGTGCATTGTTACACACTTGGGTAGCCCACTTGGCACCAAGTGTCACATGGGAAAATGTGCACAGATAATTGTGCACATGGTTAAATGTGGTGGTAATGCACACTCCTTGCGAGTTCCTTGCCCCTAGGGGCTACCCACTTGGCTACGATGGTACCGCGTCGGTCGGGGATGGGCGTGTCTGGCGTGGCAACGATCACGTTATCGTCACGGGGCCAGGTATCGCGTCTTTGGAAACTTGGTATTCTCCCCACTTGAAATGATCTTTGTCCGCGGCATGTTGGAGTCTCCACCTTGGGAATCTTCCTAACGCAATCAGCACGTGCATCTGATATCTACTATAATACTTACACATTTATTAAGATTACCTTAGGTAATATTTTTAAATCATTATTCATATTACATTATCAACTAACTTGTCGCCGTAACTTCTATTAAAAACAAGGTAGTTATTTTCCCGTTATCACAACATTTAGTTTATCACAATTTAACACTTTTCATATACAATTATTATTTAAGGTACTCTTCATTCCTTATGACACATTCCAACAAAATTTGTGTGTTTGCAAGGTCTTCCTACCTTAAAATTATTTAATTTTTACAATATCTATAATTACATACTTACTATCTTAATTATTAGAATTACTCTAAAGGTAATGTTTAAGACATTCTTTGTACTATTTCATTATCAATTAACTTATCACTTCATAGCAATCCACGCAAAGTAATTATTAACCTTACTTAATACAACATTTAAGTTATCAAAGTTTATCAATTTCATCTAATTTTACACTTCTAAAAGGTACTCTTCATCCCTTGCAACACATTATAACAAAATTTGTGTTGCAAGCCTTCATCAGATTCGACCTCCTTGCCCTCCGGAGCTCTATTGGCTGCTGAGATTCGACACTACCTATTATTAATTATTAATAAAATTTTGGTTATATGGTGACCACCCCACCTATCTACATGGATGCATGGCTAATCTCCGTGGGAAGGGGTGAATCTTCCCATTATGGTGGAGATGTAGCCTATATGCCTATATGCACTCATGCCTACACCCTAGTTGCCAGGCGTGGAGGATAGGTCCTTCCGTATGGAAGTGAAGGCCGAATTCCTCCTATCAAAGCATATGGGGGCTAGAGGTGCTTTCCTATTAATGCATCTCTCAATGACCTCCTTTTCTCTCGAGGTCGTCTACTTCCGTGGGACGGTAGACTTTCTAATCTACCTTCCACTCGTCCAAGCGGAACGCGGTCATGCCTACATTGACATTACACCATGCCCTAGAGATCACCGTAGTGGTCCCATCGTCCGAAAATCGCATGCAACTCATACCAAGCATAGGTTGCATCGCGTAGATTAATCTTAACTACACATAGGAAACTAATCTAAACGCCAATCGACATGCACAGGCCAATTTTTCTGGCTCCTTTAATGCATGTGATTAACATGATTACCCTAAGGTAATATTTATGAATTAACATTATCATGAGTATCGGATACATTACTTCCGATGGTACAATTATATTTACTCTAAGCTTTGCAATATTTAGCGACTTTTAGATCGCGATTATTTAAACAATAACCCCGATTTAGACCTATTGTTACATAGACAAGGTTTTTAATTATCATACACAAGAATTAGATGTGCTTCTTATTCTCTTCCTTGGGTCTGCATTACCCTTGGAAGTATATCCCTAAGATGCACTTAAATATATCTGAATTCTATTTTCTATTTATATTTATAAGGACCAGGGTCATATAGCTATCCTTGAAGGGTTGCATCCTTTGCGAAGGATTAATTAACATGCTACCTCATATTACCGTTGTCATTTAACTTAGTTCCCTATGATACATATACGTACAACAATTTTTATCAGGTTATTAGGATCTACATTTAACTTATCTATAAGACACATAAAAGCTTATAATATATCGCACGCCTTACCTAAAATTTAGAGCGCATCCACCCATTGAGCTTGTCGGTAATTTTGGGAGATGACTTGAGTGCGTTGCATTGCTCCCCATAGTTTTGCTCCACTTCATTGGTGTAGATGGCTACTCACGTCCCGTCTAGCCGTTAAGGCCTCACGAGCACTAAGGTATCTATCTATCTTACGCTCTATTAGCCCGGCCATTGCCGGAGTGAACTCTATTCTGGGCCTGGTCAATTAGATGCAAGTGCGTTCAATCATAAGATTGAGCTCTCCCACTTTCTTCAAAAGAAAATGGTCATGCACCCCTTCGATGGCGTTGTACACAACGTCCTATCTATCTTTCCCTTAAGAGGTTATAAACTTCTTACTTAGCGCATTACTTTACTAGCCTTAGCTAACATATATAACCATCTAAGATGGATGCACATATTATGTTATCATTTATTTCAATATAGTTATGGGTTACCTACTTAGTTAGAACAATTCCTAAACCACATGGTTTTTTGTCATGACGACAATTCCTTTTGGCTCAAAAGACTATTTGATTACTATAATTCTTATTTTAGATGTACCTTACATGTACTATTCTTTTATATTCTAGAGATTCCCCTTCCTTGGTTATTTAAACCCTTGGAATATTCCTACCAATCGAATTGATGTCATCGTAACAAGTTGGCGGGACTTGTTAGATTACTTCTTTTCTTCGGTTGGATTATTCTTTTGGAGGTACTAGATTTATACATGGTCAACAATTTTCCTAGTAATGATTCCTTCTTAGTGAGGAGATCAATCTCACCAAGTGGTTTCAATACATTGGATGTCCTCTTAACAATCGTGTATAATTATAGTTACTCCTATGCATTTCCTTCCCAATCTTGATGCCTAGCTCAATATTGAAGCGATCCTTTCACAGAAGAATATCCGAAATGCCTTCTAATCCCAATATGGATGTTACCGGCCCATACATTTAACCTACTAGGCCCCGTGGCCTTAGATGCTTGAGCTTGCTAGAAGCTCATCCACTCGTTGCTTTTGCTTGAAGTAGCAAGGTAACGTTCTTCCAGTCGCCGATACTTGGCCTCCTTGTGATTGGATCCCTTTGATGTAGAGGTTGACTTTGTTCGTTAGGAAGCCTCTCATTCTTTGGTGGCTTGATGGGTGTAGTTGATCACTTGAAATCTTCGATGCCGCTTCAAAAGCCCTCCTCAAGGTGGCGCCCGCTGAAGAAGATCTTTCATCTTGAACTCTTTGTCTCTGCGACTAAAGGGCGATCAGATCAGATATTGTTTTCGCCGACTCCATCGATGTCTCATACGTCCGAGTCCTCTTTGTCGTTATCGTTGCCCAAGAGTGTTGAGGATGTTGATTGCTTCACGCCTCGCAAAATTGCCCCTACATCTCTTCCTTTGATCTCATGCTTTGACGGAGGAAGGAATAACAAGGGAACTATACATGCAAAACATATAGCTTACATAATTACAATTACTACTAGAGCTATTAGGTTCCCCCTTATGCCTCCTTCGAGTTGCACACCTACTTTTGGCGTATGTCACGGGGTGTTCCTCCCGCTCAATGGTGTTGATGATCTATATCCTCCCTATTTGTATGTCACTCATACTCAAGAACCTTGTTGGTATGCCAGGAGCCCTCCGTGTTTGTCGCTATGGCACCACACGCTTTGCGCAACATTCTAACTAAAGGTGTCTTTGGCGTTGATGCTTGACATTTCTGGGGTCACCTTCCCGATCCCCGCTTTTTTGGGCGTAGTTGTTCCTTCTTCTTTGAAGCTATTTGGAGCGTCTCTTGAGGTTTGTCGCGCGATTCCTTTGGCTATGCTCCTCGGAGTTGTTCTTTGAATCGTCGATCCTCTCGGGTTCGCTTCGCCTAGTTGCTTCTCCATCGAGCTTCCCATCTTCCTTGTTTGATCCCCTCGATCACACATGGCTTGGGCGTTGTCACATTCCTCCTGCTATGCCGTCTTCTTGTCTTGAGGTACCTTCCAGGTAGCTTTGATTGTGCTTCGTCGGTTTGATCCTCCCGCTGCCTCTAGGGGCTTCGTGGAAGAAGGTTTTGCACAGCACTTCTCCGACTTTTCAGTTCGACCTTTGTCCCTCTATGCATATGGTCTCTTTGGTCTCTCACGACCGTAAAGCATCATGGCTCTCCTCCTGTGGCTATGTTGTCGGGATGATAGATCCCTATATCTGCAGAACTGACCCTTGAGTTGAAGAAGTACTTGCCTTAGATATACTCTTGTGGATTTGAATAGCACGGCTATTATCTTGAACTCTCTTTTGCGAAGGTGCTTGTTGCTATCCTTGTCGTTAAGGTGCTGAATGCTTCTACCTTGGGCATTTGGCGTGCCACATGTGGGAGATATGATGATCTTCTTCTCTTCTAATTCTTGGTAGGGAGTACTGATGAAGCCATCACCTAGTTGTTGAAGGCATATCTCCTCGTCGCGATTGCCTTTTAGTAAGTGCATCTCCATCTAATACACATGTCATAAATAA
Organism: Isoetes taiwanensis; assembly: GCA_021234155.1. NCBI lineage: Eukaryota > Viridiplantae > Streptophyta > Lycopodiopsida > Isoetales > Isoetaceae > Isoetes > Isoetes taiwanensis. Next base: position 1,802,684 of record JAJEKV010000002.1, on the reverse strand, counting down.
GCATCACTCTATATTACTACAAGGTGGAATTATGGTCGTCCGAGATGTTGCCTTCTTAGTTGGCTCGTTGATGTCGGTCGTTCACTCCTTCTATTGTTGAGAGGAGCCACTTTCGTGTCATGATGTCGTCAAGTGTTGCTTTCTGCCACAAGATGTAGTGTTGCTTCCCGACAATGTCCCGGTGCGGTCTTTGATGATCTTGACATGACGGTGTTGTCTCTTATTCTGATATTGGGTGGACGAAATGTCTTCTACTTGAGGGCACTTCGAAGTATTTGGAGTCGAAGGTTTGCTTGTGCTGCAGTGGTTTCTCCCTCGTAGTTGCTCTTCCATTTTGATCTTGGGCTACGGTTGTGCTTCCTTTGCTTCCTCATTTGGCGGTCGAAGTGAAGGAGCTTCGATCTAAGCGCTAAATCAAGTAAAACATGACTCTAACTCATGTTTCTCCACTATATATGTGGACACCCTAGATATACAATAGACATATATATCATTTACATTGGGATTTTTAATTCATCCACTTTTTCAAAACAACTCGAAGATCTACTTAAATGTTTATACTCCTTTAGGGTTCCCTTCCTCCTATCGCGTTTTGATTCTTCTGTTTTCTTTGCATCTTCTTCGTTCGGTTGACTCCGGGATTCTTTGAGATGCTGCTACTATTGTTGAGCTTCATGTCTAATCCGAGCTCGCGTCACCAAGGGATTCGCGAGAAAGTGTTAAATCGATGTGATCCCTTGAAAAAGATGCTCCTCCTTAATGTGTATGTTGCGTTAAATAGGAATCGGGTGGATGCTCAACGTCCCTACATGCGGTGTCGTTGCAAAGGTTGCTTGATGTGCTAAGCCGATTGATCGCTTTGAGTAGGATCCACTGGCTGTTCCGCGGTCGGGCATTCTTGAATGTCTTCAAGCTCGAGATGCGTAGTGAGTGGTGAGCGGGCATTGTCGTTCCTCCACAAGTTGAATTTCGAGTGCGACTCACTGCTTGGGCTTTGCTTGTTCCGAGGTGCCTCTCCCATTGCACGGAAGTGTGGTCATCTCCATTGCACCTACCATAGCTCCCGTTGCCTTTTGCGTGATTTGTACACCCATTGGCTAGGGTCATCTCCTCCGTCACTTGGGTCTTATCCATTCGAGTCTCGCACTCCTTGGCTGGACGTAAGTAAAGTCGTCCTTCCTTTGTTCTAGATGTTTACGGGTCGAAATTCTTGTTCGAAGCGGAATATTCTCCTCCTTGATCTTGCCCCCTAATCTTGATAGAGGCCTTCAAGTCGGAGATGTTCCTTCCCCGTATGCGTCTCCTCTCCCTCATGGTCTCCTACTTTTTGGAACCGATGAAAGTTCTCCTGCTGGTGCAAGGGAGCTGGAAGCTCGTCCGGTCAGCCTTAGGTGCTTTGTGGTTGCCTAGCTTGGTTTGCTCGCTTTTGTTGGCGTTTGCATGACATTCGGCTTGAGCTGCCGGGCTGCAAGGTCATAGTTGTCTTCCCTCCCGGTTTCTATCACGGCCCAGTATTAAGCCATGACTTCTCTCCTCGATGAAAGATTATGCCCTCTGGCCTTAACTCGTGATGCCAACGTGGCATCGATGTCTGACGTCTTCCTGCACCTATATTGCTGCCTTGCGTTCTTCCATTTGAAACTCATGTGCGTCGAAGCCTGTGAAAGGCGTCGAGATCCTCTTTCCGATGTGACCTCAGCCGTGGTAGGCCGGGAGGTTGACATCTAGAAAATTCTTGATGCCGTTGGTTACCAAATATTCTTCCCATTTGATGAAGATTGATGATAGGCCGGTGGTGTCCTGTTCTACTCGTTTGTCGGTTGAGGTGTTTGTCGTTGTGCTTCCTTCTCTTGGGTCTGCCTTTTCGGTCTCCTCTCCTTATCATGCGTGCATCGGCAGGACCTCGATGTCTTCAAGAAGTTGCGCCTCTAGCTCTTACGTGGCTCTGGCCAGATTTGAGCAACGCGTATATTCTAGAGTCTAAGGGTCTACTTGAAGGGCTCTTCTACAACATTCCGGGCTCTATAAGCAAGCAAGATGGCTCGGCGGCATTCTTGAAGACATATCTATAATCTACAAGTCTATGGACATTAGGACGTGTGGTATGGCATGAAATGAAGGTTGTTTTGCAAAACCTCCATGATGTTTGAGGCATACTCTAAGGTCCTAGCGAAGTTGGTTTGGGGATCAATCTCTACACATGGGAGACTTGGGCAGACTCTAGACTCTAGCTCCCTTTCTAGGTATCCCGGCAATAGGGAAGTGTCAATGTGGGCGGCTATATAAGTCAAACTCTATTAGAAGGACCATGAAATTTGGTCAAGGTTTATGCCTTTGGCATGGCTTGAGGTGATGTACAAATGTTGAACTTGGGTTGCTATCTTTGAGTCTAGATGACTATAACAACGGGGTGTTCCCGGGCACTTCTATCTAGGAGTAAGGCATCAGATTTGAGCCGAGAGCAATACTTGCGAGCTACTAATGGGGTATGCTTCTATCTACAAACAAACTACTGTTTGGAAAAACAATTCAAGGGTTTGAGCAATTTTGGTAATTTTGAGATGGGGTTTGACATTTCTATCCTAATTTGAGATCATAAATGGATTCTAGGTTGTCCTACTGGGTCCTAACGCAACAAATTTCAGCGATTTAGGACTCAGTAGCTCAAGTTATGGAGGTTCAAAATTTGGAGGTCTCACATTGCGCCCGACCGAAAATGAGATTTTCATTATCCGTCTGGCGCCGACGTGTGAGACATTGGCTCAAAATGGGTTAAACTTGTCCAATTTGGGTGATATAAGGGTCTAATCCTACTTATCTCGTCGAGTTAAAGAATGGACCCCTTATTTGGTTAGATTTGGAGCTGTTTTTGGGCACTTTTTGGGGCATGGTCTCCGACCCCATGGTCTCACGTTGCGCCCCGGGTAGATAATGAACTTTTCATTTTACGTCGGGGCCGGTGGCGGTGAGACATCCTCTCAATTTTGGCCTAGGATATCTGTTTTGACTAAAACAAAAGCTAAAACTTACTAACTCAACTTAATTAAGTAACTTTATACACTTATAATTTACTCTAAAACACTTTGTATTAAACAAATTTTATCATTTACGAAATTAATAAGGCTCTCCTTTGATATGACTGGCTAAGTGCATATCTTTCTTTATTAGAGTTACTCCCTTGGCGTGTACTGTGCAGGCTGTTTCTAAAATTTTTGACTTTTTAAACTGTTTTTAAATCAATGTCTCACACGTTGCGCCCAGGCATGTTTTGAGATGTTCAAAATCTGTCCTGGCGCGACGTGTGAGACCATCCTATTTGGCTCACTAATTTCTTTAACTGTTACTAGCTTAGAATATACTACAAAAATGAGAAAAAATTTCCCATTTCTCGAGGTTTGAGGATCCTATCAAGTTAGTACTACTGGGAGCATGGTCAGTGCTTTGCTCTTGGTCTCCAAGAACATTGCTCACGATACCAGCGTGGCGCCCCTACTCATATATACGGTGCGCCGCCGTGCACAAACAGGAGTTCATCCCCATACCAGCTCCATCACGTCACGGGGCCCTCCATATCACCGCAACCTTGAAGAGTTCCGGGGGAAGAATGAAGGGGTCATTTTCCCCGTCTCCCTCGTGGCCTACCTAGTCCGAAGCGTAAACATACATGTCAAGGGTACATACATCAGCATCATATGACCATCACGGAGGATGGTCCTCCACATATCTGCATGACAAAGATCGGCACATCACATAGGGGAATCCTACCCAAGGCTCGCATACCAGGGGATGGGTGACAAGCTTGGGTCTCGAGTTAAGTTAGGCATGTAATTCATGGCAATGGATTTGGCCGGCATAAGAACATGGCATTGGGTTGTCCACTCCATCCGCCCCTCACGGCACACTTTGCACTGAGTAGGTTGAAAAGTGTTGGGACTGACTTAGCCGCCCGGATGCATAGCCGGAAGGGCTATTCACGGGTTTCATCCTCCCAAATCGATGGGGCAGGGAAGATCACCCCTCCCTCAGATCACATCTTTGACTCAAAGGTGACTAGAGGGCCACCGCCTATTCAAACCGAACCACTGGAAAGTGTACACCACTTCACGGGTGTGAGTCCATGCCTCACCCGCGCACTCGGTGGTGAGCCATTAGACCTAGTCACAATGATCCTGGTAGGCCTTACACACCGGAGGGATCGTTCAAGAGTCAGACATGAACTCTCCTTCTTAGCGGGCCTGCCCCTTCACCCACAACGGTGTGGTTCTTGTACCAGGGCAGAATCTATATGGTGCTAGAGAGGCTAATCTAGAACATCTACTACCAAGCTTTATGTCTCTACCCCCTTCCCAATACAAGGAGTTCATAGAGATACATCATCCATATACATCACGCAGAACTAAAGAACAAGATCTAATCTACATCATAGAGTTAGGTTCTTTTAGTTAGAGTCAGTATCTAGAGATCTAGAAAGGTGCTATGGGCAATTTAATAGGCTAAACCTCTTTGGTTCGATGATGACTAAAGAGGGTTTAAGCTATTAAATTGCCTAAATACTGATCCTTGGTTCCTCCTCGACACAGAAGTTGACCATCCTGGCTGAAATGCTTTCGACCAAGGAAACTAATGGTGCAATTCTCTCGGTGATGCGGGATGCGGTTTTGGCTCTTGAGGCGGCCAAGGGGCTCTAAAAACCTAAAGCGAAAATGGGCAAGTTAGGGCTCTCCTACTTAAATAATAGGCAAGGGGGGTGGCTAGGGTTTCCAATTATCCCCTTTAGGCATGTGGGATAATGGGAATGGACCCACTGCCTTTAATGACTATGTGGCCAACAAGTGCCCACATGGAAAGGTGTGCCCATATTAATGTGCATATTGGCAAATGTGCACATTAATTAATGGGTATATTACCCCCACCAAGTGTCCACATGGGGAAAATGTGCACCTAGATAATTGTGCACATGGTTAAATGTGCACATTAATTAATGCACACTCCTTGGAGGTTGCCCCCTAGGAGCTACCCACTTGGCTACATCGCCTTAAGTGCGTCGGTCGGGATGGGCGTGCCGCGGCGTGACGAGCGAGTGCGTTATAGATCACGGGACGTGTTTGCGCCGAACGCCACAGAGGCACAGAGGGACCTAATAGCTCTAGTAGTAATTGTAATTATGTAAGCTATGCTTTGCATATATAGTTCCCTTGTTATTCCTTCCCTCCTATAAATGCAACGGATCAAAGGAAGAGATGTCGGGCAATTTCGCGGGGAAGCAATCAACATCCTCAACACTCTTGAACCGGGCAGAGGATTTCGGCGATGAGGCGTCGATGGAGTCCGAAAAGAAACAATATCGGGATCTGATCGTCCTTTTTAGCTGCCAGACAAAGAGTTCAAGATGAAAGATTTTTTTTTCAACGGCCACCACCTTGGGGCTTTTGAAAAGCGGCATGGAAGATTTCAAGTGATCAACTACACCATCAAAGCCACCAACAATGAGAGGCTTCTAACGAACAAAGTCAAACCTCTACATAAAGAGGAGCCACCGTCAAGGAGAGGCTGAAGTATCGGCACTTCGGAAGAAGCGTCACCTTGCTGCTTCAAGCAGGTGGAGTGGATAAGCTTCTAGCAAGCTCAAGGATCTAAGGCCATGGGGCCTAGTAGGTTAAATGTATAAAGCGGTAACATCCCAGGTATTGGGATTAGAAGGCATTTCAAAGATATTCTCATTTGAAAGGATTGCCCCAATATTGAGCTAAGCATCAAGGTTGGGAAGGAAATGCATAGGAGTAACTATAATTATACACGATTGTTAGCAGGCGTCCAACATATTGAAACCACTTGGTGAGATTGATCACCTCGCTAAGAAGCAATCATTACTAGGATAATTGTTGATCCGGGTATAAATCTAGTACCTCGAAAAAGAATAATCCAACCGAAGAAAGAAGCAATCTAACAAGTCCGGCCAACTTGTTCACGATGGCATCAATTCGATTGGTAGGAATATTCAAGAGTTTAAATAGCTAAGAAGGGGAAATCTAGAATATAAAAGGATAGTGCATGCAAGGTACATCTAAAATAAGAATTATAGTAATCAAATAGTCTTTTGAGACAAAAGGAATTGTCATGATGACAAAACCTTGTGGTTTAGAATCGTTCTAACTAAGTAGGTAACCCATAACTATATTGAAATAAATGATAACATAATATGTGCATCCATCTTAGATGGTTATATATGTCAGCTAAGGCTAGTAAATTAATGCGCTAAGTAAGAAGCGTATCTACTTATTTAAAATGTTTTTGGAGGTGGGTGTCCTCTTTTTTCCGGCCGCCGGTAACACTCTATTTTCCGGCCAAAAGCGTGATTTTGGAACCGGAAACTTTGTAAACTTTTTTTTCCACTTTTTTTCCTCTAACCTGTGCGGCCCTTTTATTAAACCCTAAACGTTTTTTAGGCATGGCATTTCGTAAGCCCTCCTCGCCGTGATGATTATGGCTTCTCGGTTTGCAAGGGAACCAAATTTACATTTAGCAAATGCAAAGGTGGGCCGGTTTGCCAAAAATCCATTGATCAATATCCGGCAACAAAAAGGTGCAAATAGATTGAGTTCCGCCTTTCGATGCCTGTAAGGGCGATATCACGCTTTGGATGCCTGCAAGGAAACGGCGACGAGGAAAAAAACGATCCGGGCGGCCGAAAATTGCATGGCCGGACATAAAGATTTTCATGAAGAACCATAGTTACGGGGTGGAGCGATCTTCCAAGGTATTTGCTATGTTTGCTCCTCTCAGATCAGATTTGGGGAATGCATTTTGTGGCTAATGCATATATTATGGTTAACCGACAGGCAAGAAACAGGACAACAAGATCTTGTGAGACAAAAGAAATAAATTGAAGATACTTTTTTCAAGCATGAAACAGAGGATCTGAACACTTTTACAAAACGAAGGATAGGATGCACATTTTACTTCTCCAGCTTTCAACTTCTTTAAATGATGGCTCTTGGGGATGCATGTTCGTGATACATGCAGAATCAAAATCTATGTATGCTCCTGTGTTTAATACTCGAGTTTAATGTTTTGGGTCTAAATTTTAACCTGGGGACGCTTTTTGATACTGCATTTTGTAGGTTCTAAGAAACGTGGGCTCCCAAAATTATAGGGCGCCAAGGAACAAGTTCACAGGTCTGAGACAAGGTAAGCCAATTGTTCTTTTTGCATGTATACATTTTCTTGCCTCTGAGCAAACAATAATGATGGAGCTCTTCCCCATTTTTAAATCGAGCTCAGTCTTAGATACCTAAATTTCATGGTATGTTTTCTACCTTTAAGCGTTAACTTTCTTCTAAGTGTTTCACTTTTGTTTCAGATTTATTCAATGCATTGTGTTTTGAGTTTTATTCCATGTCTGCTGTGGCAACACGTTAAAAATAAGAATGATGCATCATGCTCTATTTATCAAGATAATCATCAAAAGGTCTTGCTCACAGGCACTTTGGTTTTACAGGAATGTCGTCATCCTCCATGTTAAAGAGGCCTTGGATGTTTTTCTAATGATGCATGCAATAGCCTTTGTAAGTAAACCGTTGTTGTAATTATTCATGAGGCTTTAGTTTTGTTGAGTTAAATTTTACTACTGAACACGTTAGCTTGCTTTGTCCCCACACAAAAAGTGATGCTTTTCTTCACCTACTTAGAGATTGATATATATTCTTTCTAACATGTGTAATATTCCTAAGTGTAACTGCTTTTTGAAATGCTTTTCAGTTTGGTAGGATATAGCCTTGGCAACTGTAGCAACGAGACCTATCCTGTTTGAATCCATATTAGAAGAACTCAGCTTGATTGAGGAAAATTAAGGCAGCCTAAGGCGTTGAGACAATGGATGATAAGCAAGAAGGCATGTTGTAAATTTAAACCATAGATCAACGGCTTGGTTCTGCAGAGTGTAAAATGGGACACTATTATTTGCTCAAAACGATATCCTACCTATTTTGTAGCAGCAAACTTCGTCCCTGTCAAGGTTAAGGTATGCTTTTAGCAAGATTATTGTTCCTCCTAAAAGCTTCTATTGCCTTTTGTAACTTTTGTTCCTTTGAGGGTTAGGGTTTGATAAGCTGATCTGATTGAGCACAACTTTATTTTATTGTGGAGTATAGGAGCAAGATCGGAGAAGTAAAGTTAAAAATCATGCATCTCCCCGAAATGTAAGGTTTCCCTCTAAAAGTTTTGTTGTGATATTCTCGCAAATTCCAAGGCATCATGATGAGACACCTTATTAAGGCATTTTTGAGCCCACAAATGGACATAAGATGAGAGCAGCTTAGAGCTAGAGCTAAGTTTAAAAGAGGAGTTTCTGCAACTTCCTTGTGGTTTTTATGAAAAGTATTTGTTTTTACCTATCAGCTCCTTTGCTTGCCGTTGAATCAAGTGTTCATTTTGTACTTTTTTTTTCAATAGGTTGAGTCCGAGGGTGGAGAAACTATCATAAGGGATGTAACCGGAGGTGAGCATAGAAAGGTCCTACAAATCTTGCATTGTGACCTATGCTAAGTGATCCTTATTTTAAGTGATCCTTATATACTCAAAGTGGAGAGAGAACCCCAGCAACAAAACCGTAAGTCTTTGATCCCGGAGTTGGGAACTAATACATCAAGTCTTAGGGCTTTTTCTAACATTTTTGGAGAATTTTCTAAGTTTGTATGAGATCTAGATATTTTTCTTATGAATGTGATTTCTGTTTCAGCAATGACATCACGTCCAAGCATAAGCAGAGCTACAAAGCAAACAAGTTAATGCATTGCTTAGAGTTTTTATTCTAACACAAAGAGTGAAGGAAATTTATGCATAGAGCTCAGCTGAGCTAAATAAATGGAAATATCACGAAAAACACATCAACAAAGAGATTCTATCGCCATGAAAAATGTAATTCACCATCAACAAAGAAAATTGCTAGCATCAAAATAACACAAAGAATGTAATTCACGCTTGCTAGAATATTGTGCAAAAACGAAAAAGAAAAAACAAATTAATTCATTTGTCAACATTATCTTCAAATACATCTATATCATCCTATGACCTATTGGTCTTCGTGGACGTTAAAAAAACTATTCTATTCTATTCTATTCCTTAACATGTATGGAGCATTTTGACTAAAACTAAGTTATGGTAAGTAGATATAGTAAGATGCAGTGTTGAATGCAAGCGCAACAATTATATATCAAATAATACAATGCAATGTCAGATGCAACATACACCGTTAATTCAGATGCAACATACACTGGATCCAAGATCTTTTCGCATGCCCTACGCCTCCCCATTCCTTTACACACTTTTTAAGTCATATTTCTTACTACAAACTTTTAGTGCTCTCAATCTAATATGGCAAGACTTACGCATATGCATTGAAGCTAAATGCAGATGCATAACTACATGCACAATGCATATTACTATAATTATGCAACATTGAAGTATAATATCACAAGAATAATAATATAACATTTGCTCGACTAACGTCCAAGTAATGCAATGCACATGCATTTCAAAGTCATGCATGTAAGTCAAAAGTCGCGCCAAATGCCCTAAGGGGTGACAAGATTTATCCGTCTTGAAGTCTTACTTTGTTATGCGCTCTAGGGGCATGGTATCATTGGAAACGAAAATACCACTTTCATGTGCAATATTGCATGGGGTACAAGCATGGACACCTCCATCATTGTGTTGGCCATTGTTCACCAAATCGTATGTGGACAACACATAGCAACCGATTACATTAACAACTTGACACATAACTACCATTGATATTAATTAACACAACCATTGGGTTCCACACATTTAAATTAAATCCCCTTAGCCCCTTTGGTTTGGGTGCATATTCACACGGGGGTGACCCCGCAACCTTGAGGCGCATTGGATAAGCATATTCACCCCCTATTCCTTTAATCTACAATCACGTAAAGTTCCTCGCTTGTGGGGTATGCAAAGACAAAATTTGCTTTATCTTGTATAACAAGATTAAGCAAAATACTATAAGATTTCAAGCGGAATACTATATGGTGTTGATTTTATCGTGCAAAATACAATTATGAGGGCTCTCGGCCGCCCTCGTCCACCCAGTGTGAATATACCCAAACCCAAAAAGGGGTTTAAGGGGATTTTAATTTAAATGTGTTGAACCCAATGGTTGTGTTCCCATTAATATCAATGGTAGTTATGTGTTGGTTAATGTCAATGGTTGTTATGTGTTGCAAAAACCCACGGCCCCTTGGGGGCCTTGGAACCTTGGGTGTGACAAAAATTTTTTTTTAATTCAAACCGAGAAAAAAACTAATTCATTTGAAGCTTTCATCACGTAGCTTTTGAATTTCATCACAACAAAACAAATAGAACATAAGTAAAAGTTACCATGGAAAAAGATAGAGCTGATTGATCCCATTATTCCTAAAGTCATAAAGTTTGCAACACCCATACACAAATTCATTTTCAACCGAATTTACTTGGCTGTACTTTGGCCTCCATGGATTCTTGTGGTGAGAAACCAAAGTGGAAACTTTTTGCTTGTTAGCTAAGGATCTAGAAGCCTTAGAATTTGCTTTTAATAACTGCCTCAAAATCTAAAATGCATGGTAATTTTTGCAAAGCTTCATTCCTGAATGAGCCATAAAACAATATCCAATAAGCGCAATCTTGTATTAATCGGTTGGTAGGATGTGAAAGCCTACAAACCCGGCCGAAAAATTGCTGTTTTAGCATAGATAACCCAATCAAACATATCCATATCATACAATATCAAAAGATCTCAGAGAGAACTTTCCAACGCAATAAAAAATCATCTCAAAGCGGCCTCGATCAAAAAGTTATGATAAGAAATGTGTTGCTTGGGAAACTGTGACCGTGTGCCTTCAAGCCCTTTTCATGCACCCATTATGCACCACAAAAAAAAAAAGGCTTTTGTTGCGAGCCATTGGTTGTTGACCATTATGCACCACACGCACAAAAAGCGAGCTTTGTTGTGAGCCATTGGTTGTTGCCCATTATGCACCACACACAAAAGAGGCTTTTGTTTGAGCCATTGGTTGTTGACCAAACTGCATTACATGACAAAAAGGGCTTTGTTGTGAGCCATTGATTTGTTGACCATTGGAAAAAAAAGCTAAAATCAATGGCTCATAAATGGTGCACTCTGGATGTATGCGCGTGGACATCCATTTGAATACATCACGAAATCATAGGAAAACCTTAGTAAAAAACGTGATTAAAACAAAAAGAAAAGCCAGCTATTATGCTACATATTGCATCCTTGGATTTGAAGTCAATCTTTTTTAATTTCCAAAGACAAAGTCAATTGTTTTGACCTTTATTTTTAGCTTACAATTGCTACAAGCAAAAACAATTTTAAACCTTGCCCATCCTCATTTGTACTTCCTTTTAAATCGTGCATTTTTTTTTTTGATTGACTTCAACTTATATTTTTAAGAAAAAGGCTTCTTGAAGTTTGTCCATTCTCATTTTGCACTTCCTACTTGCTACATGTTTAATTGTGGAGGCCAATTTGTAATTATCAACTCAATATCATGAATATTAGCGACTTTAGAAACAATATATAGAATCGATATAAGTTCTAATATTTCCTAATATCATAAAGTCTTTAAGGCACATCTAGAAATATGCGGAACGCCGCACACATTTACTAGTCTACTTACTTAAAAATGTTTTTGGAGGTGGATGTCCTCTTTTTCCTAAATGTGGTAAGAACACTCTTTTTTCCGCCAAAAGCGTGATTTTAGAATGTCTTAAAATCTTTCCTAAAAATTTTGGGTTTTATTTCGGGTAGGGTTTTAAGTTTTGAGAAAGACGATGCTAGGGGTTTGAGCCGTTTTGGAAGATCGGTATTGCAAACACTGCCCTGAATTTGCTGATTTCCATCTCCATTCGAAAATGCGAGGCGGTTCTCAAAGTGCCTAAAGCGTTTCAAAGCAAAGCTATACGCCTTTATTCAAGTATGTAGAGGTGGTTCGTCGGATGATGATTCTCATTTATTAGCACGCAATTTATGGGTTCTATGCAATAGGCATGTGAAAAGGATGAAAACAGATGAAAACCCTTTAATCAATACCGTATATGGAGCCGCTTCACCGCACTCCACAATAGAAATCGACATGCGTAAAGCAGCGAAAGGGGTTTTGCCCTTTGTTCAACCCAATGGCTAAGACATTTACCGCCATCTTTGTTTTTACGTTAGGCAATGCAAACCGCATTGCTTATGTTTTAGAAAATCTTGGTGGAGCTCGAGCTTTTCATTTTGGAGCCTAGAGCTTGAATCGATCTGGAGCTTGCAGCCATTACATTCGTGTTTTGAGTCTTTTTTCTTTCTCTGTTTTCCTCCTCTACTCATACATTGCCTCCATCGTCCCGACTTCTCAAGCTTTTGCATTCGATTTGGTGCCTCAGTAGGGTTCCGAATGGTAGAGCTCCAACAACCGTCCAAGCAAATCGTCGGTGTAAACATGCATGCTCTCGTTCTTTCATATTTTTTATGCAATCTCTTCAAAGTTGCTTTTGCTTTTTATCGAAATTTCTCTCCAAGTGCATACTGTTCATGTTTTTTCTTGCTTGCATCCTAACATTACTTAGATTCAAGGTGTTGGAGTCGATTCATGTTTTGATGTTTCTTGGCGGCTTCAAGTGAAGCTAAATTCAAAATTTGATGGTTTGTGATTTCTTCCTGTAGATTTTATGCTTATTCATATGAAGGTGGCAGCTTTTGGGCAAAGATCTCGCTACATATATTCATGCCGCTATAAAAGCTAATTCTTTTGCTAGCAAAATAGCATATCAACTGGTAGCTTTTGTATCATTTCCTGGCTTATCATTTCTAAAAGTTGGTACATTTTGTACCAAATCTACAATTCTACTTTTAGAGTGTTTGGAGTTTTTGAGCTGAAGGTATGAATGAGACTGCATTTATCTTGCTAATATCTTTTTATACTATTTATGCGTTTGCATTTTTCTAATTCTAACTAACATATGCTTTTGAATCTATTGCGAGAGACCATAGCAAATGGTATGGCCATGATCCCCGAATTTCTTGCTTATAATTTTAATCATTTTTATCCGCTAATGTTTATGCGTTTTATTTTTCCTAATTCTAACTAATGTATGCCTTTAAATCTATTAAGTAGGAGACCATAAAGGCAAATGGTATGGCCAAATCAAATTCCTGGCCGGGACAATACATAATGGTAAAGGGTCACATGGTTCAAACCGTTGTGCTTACAAATAAAGTTTCTCTTCGTCAAACGGTAGTGCTTTATGCGATTCTTTTGCTTCCACAGAGATTGCATGCATATTGCTTTCGCGTGGAAGGCCGAGATATTTTGGAAGTGCTATGACTAACTCGAGTGAAGGTACTTTTCGTGGTGATGGATATTCCACTAAATGAATCAATCCCCTGAGGCTCGTGTATTCTTTCCCAACGCTAGAATGTTGCTTTTGCATTGCCATTGGTGGGCGTTTGTTATTTCGACCATAGCATATCACCGGCGTCATAAATGTTGGACCAATAATTGGTGGCCCATCCGTAAAGGTGCTACCTTTGTCGAGAAGGTGCTACCTTTGTTGGCGATAAATAAATTTTGGTGGTTTATGCTAACCAATGTCATTTGCTATCTGCGGCAAAGATAGCACACGATCGAACAGATTGTGATTGCAACTCGGGCGAATCTTTGGATCATCTCAAATTCCCAAAGTCAGTTGGTTTGGAAGAACACCGCAATTTGGTTTCTAAGCTCTCTTCCACAAGTTTTCAGATTTGAATGGATGCTACGCAGCTTGAGCTAATTACTATAAAGCACGCGAACGAAAGCCGGGGCTTTGACTTTTATAGTTGGAACATGTGTTAGGTTGTTCGCTTCTCCAAGGGGCACATGGGACATGTTAGTAAATTGTTTCAAATTACCATCAAGGAAATTAAATTTTAAGAGATTCTAAAATAGTTGAAAGGAAGAACTTTGAATGTTGCAATTTTTTGAAAGTTTTGCCATATGGAAATGGAGTTCTATAATGAACTTGAAGGCATGTACCATATATCATATCTCATAGGCGTTCCCTTCAATTAAACAAAGGCAAATAAATAAATAATAGTTATTTGAAATAGCCAATCTACATGTTTATATTTGGCTATAGTATCTAAAGTTTGCATTATGACTTTTACACATTTGGTGTTACTTCAATGCCATCATGATTAGAGTTTTGACAGAAGATATTTTAAAAGTTTTTTTGCACAATCTTTGTTGCTTTGCACACTTTTGATCGTATATCTCCTTATGTTCTTGGACATATGAGTCAATTTCAATTGGCGTATCTATGCATGTTTACTTTTGTACAAGAAAGGAAAAAAAATGGGCATGCCATGTGACTCAGGAAGATGGGATTAAATAGACATCACAAAACAAAATTGGTTAAATTAGACATCCAAGACAAAAATTACTGTTCTTTGCGATTGTTGGAAGATAGTTGTATGTTGGCGAGGAGCAAATTGCAATCAATTCTAAATATAGATAACTTATGTTTTCTTCTATATCTTTTGACTCTTTAAGTTTTAAGATAGGTAATCTTATTGTTATGACTGCAAGTCGTTAAGTTATAATCCCGCTTCACCTTTAACGGTTAATTTGCCCTGACAACTAATGCCTAAGCAAAATAACACTTTCTTTGTAACTTTTTGCAAGCCTAGCACCGGGTCTTCGTTATGGCTTTAAGTACAACAAAATGTATGTGATTTGAAGGCTCATATAAACACATGCCTTCCCTTTATGTTAATGTAGTGCACACGCCCAATGACCTATATCCACACACCAGAATGACTGGGATTCACATGCATTATACCCATCAAAATTTGTGTAATGAACGATTATGAAAGCTTTATATGACCATAACGGATTGAGTGGTTAATAGCGACCATGCATATATGTCTTATTTATAAAAGAGGCATACTAAACTTTCACTCCAATTGTGTTATTGCAACATCTCTAGAAAAGCATGCAGACCTACGCATGCACATCGACACCAATGACATTGATCGAGATATTATGACAAAATGCTCCAAATTGCTACATTAACACATATCCCACCTAAACACGATAGTATTTACCCACTTACAGCTATTACTAGAAACCCAAACTAATACACATCCCTACCTATGATACTGTTGTTAGAAATTGACGACAAAAATATTTACATAAGTAAATTATGTCCATTTTTGCAAGCATCAACTTGTGATGTCCTTAGAAGTTGTAGGTATATACAAGTAAGAAACACAAGCCAGGACATTAGCCCGGCAACGCCGGGCACTCATTTACTAGTGATGGTCTAAAATCTTTTGCATCCTCTTGAACCCTCAAATTGCTACAATTGGATTTCACTAATGGATTTGTATGGTAACAAACCCGACATAGTCTACATTTTAGACTTAGAAGCATGAGTGAGCAGACAATCAGCATGAACAATGTAAAGATTGCCTTCTCAGTGAAACGTTCCGTAACAAGCTTCTGCTCTTTGATGCCCACTGAAGCATGTCAATAGCTTTTACTTGTTCAAAGACAAGGGCAAAACAATGACCTATTTAAAGCAAAAACATTCCAAAACACTTAAATCATAATAAAAAGCGGTATATTTTACTAAAGAACTATTCTAATAATGCTGACACAGCCAGACCCATTAGAGCTAAGAAAACTGGCATTCCTGTGGCTGGATCTGTCTCAACAGCTTCATTATCTGTTTGGCTAAATTATAATCTACAGGCAGACCAGACCACGCATGCTCATACATGTATCCCAAGTTAAACATGGCATGAACATTCTGTTGCAAATGAGCATGAGCATAAGCTTCAACAGTTCATTCCAAATACTTTCCTAATACCCCTGCAAACACAGGAGGAAAATGAAGCCAACAGTTTGTAACATCAAATGATTAGTGTGTTTTTTACAATAAAATGGACTTCTCATGCTTTGTTTTAGAAGCATATCTGACCATATAATAATACGCATCTCTAATAAGAAAAGTAGCATACTCATTATTCACCATTATGCATGCCGCCAAAATTTGTATGCATGCTGATACCTCTCAGTATCTGTGCAAAAGCCTGATGGCTATTGAGAAGTGTCATCTTTTCTCTTCTTCTGCCATGAATCCTCTGCAACATATAGAAAAATGGTCTCATTTAAATCCACCTGGTTAATATATGCTAAAAGATAATGCATGTTTGGGCCACACATAAAAGAATACTTAAATGCCCCTTGCATACTCTTGAGTGGATATATGAGCAATACCATCATCATACCTTAATAATGATGATGACCAAATGAGGTCTTTAAACATTCTGAAAATGGAAGTAATAGTGCAGACATTCCTCACAACAAATGATGGGCTAAAACCTTTTGCATCCTTTGGAGGCTTTCCTGAACCCTCAAATTGCTACAGTTGGATTTCACTAATGGATTTGTATGGTAACAAACCTGAGATAGTTTACATTTTAGATGTAAAGCATGAGTAAGCAGACAATCAGCTTGAAGAATGTAGTATTGCCTTCTCCCATTGACGTGTTCTGTAACCAGCTTCTGCTCTTTGATGATTAGAAGCATATCAATATCTTTTACCTGTTCAAAGACAAGGGCAACAATATTCAAGTTACTACTTTAAACACAATGCATGACCTTAATTTTAGCATCTAAGGTGCAAAAACATTTCCAAACAATTAAATGATAATGTAAGGCAGCTTATATATTTACCAAAGAACTATTTTGATAACGCTTGACACAGCCAGACCCATTAGCGCTAAGAAAAACTGGCATTCCTGTGGCTGGATCTGTCTCAACAGTTTCATTATCCGTTTGGCTAAAATGATAATCTACAGTAAAACCACGCCCATGCTTATACATGTATCCCAAGTTTAAACATGGCCTGAGCATTTTGTTCCAAATGAGCATGATAAGCTTCAGCAGCTCATTCCAAATCATTATCAATCCCTGCAAACACAAGGAAAATGAAGCCAATAGTTTGGAACATCAAATGATTAATTATTTCTTTACAACAAAAACGGACTTTCATGGTTTGTTTCAGAAGCCTATCTGACCATCATAATACGATCTCCAATAAGGAAAATAGCATGCTCATGCTGCCAAAATTTAGAAGCACACTGATACCTCTTAGTATCTGTGCAAAAGCCTGACTGCCCTATGCAAGTACCTTCATCTCTGTAATTGTTTAAAATCCAGGCTTAACCTCTGTAACTTAATCCTACTGAAGCTCTGAAACTTCAAGAAATCTCCTTTGCCATGTTTCCTCAAGAAAAATCATACGTTCTCTTTCTTAGGGCCATATTTATGGAAGGACAACTCACATCCAGTGTAAGGGTGCATCAAACATAAGGGAAAACCGTGGGAAACAATGCAGCAGATCATTCCCTGTGCCAATAGCAAGATATAATAACAAGGGACAAAAACAAATAAAAGTAAAAAAACGGGGCTAGGAGCAAATAAATTAAACAACCTACCTCTGCATCATTTTTCATTCTTCTGCTCTTAGCATAGTTAATCCGATTGGTCAGTGGAATGCTATTTTCCTATTAACACTGCATCATTTTAGGCTCAACTGAATTAAAGCACCACTTTGATACATCCATGGCCCCTTGGTCCTGAAGGTGGTTGTAAGGTTCTCCAATCAGATCTGAGTGGCATCAGAATATAGATCCATAGGCCTAAACCATGTCCTCTTGTTTGCTCTACTTTCAAAGCTTCCCCTATACCATAGAATGCATCGTTTGTTAGAAAGACTTATATAAAGGAACAAAAATTCATCATTTCACATTGTCCCCAAACATTTTTGCAAGAGCATTCCTCTATTGAACAACTACATGCTCCAGTGCAGACGTGTCATCATAGTCCTTCTATCTGTTAATAAGCCATGAAGCTACAGATATAAGCATAATCTAACATACATTGTCCAGAGCTCTTATGTGTAAGATTAATGACAAAGAAAAAATGCATTTTGAAATAAAAATATTAAGTACACTGCAAAACATGGCAAGGAGTTCCAAAAAACATAAAAATCATAAATGGAAAAACAAACCTCATCATTCTTTTTGTTTCTCTCATGATGGCAAAGAGCAAGGGTAAGATCCAGCTCTTGCTGCAAGATTTTGCTGCAAAATGCAAAGTAGAAGTGTGGAAGAACAGGATGAGCCTACAAATATAATGCAATTGATACAACAACAAAGATTAACATGTAACTTCGAAATATAATGCTTCTATCCCTCAGATTTGTAAGTGTAATACACTGAACCTCTTCACCTAAAAAGATATGAGTATAAGCTGATGCACCTCATATTACCAAAAACTATGGATTAAAAATCGTACTGCTGAGCTTGAAGATGTTTTACACGCTGTTATCTCTCAGAATTGTCAGAGATGGCGCCCTGCAACATGCAGTGCTTCAACAACAGCTATCTCCTCAAGTTCAGCCTAGTCTGGGCATCCAAATAAGAAATACCATCAATTAGTTGCAGTACGTTGCTAGAAACATAGCACAAAAAATATCTTTCCGTCAAGTATTTGACTAGAAGCCCATGCTTTCTTACTTTAGGCATTTCATTCTTGAAGCTAAAGGGCTGATCTGCATATTCACCTGAAACAGAAATTTGTAATCCTGGTTAATAATGATCTTTACTCATGAGATACAGATAACTCAAGCTATACAAGTATAGCCAGGGTTATGAGTTCTTAGGTATTTATTTTTATAGCTCTGGAGCTACCTATTAAGCAAAGCATCTCTATTAGAATGAAATTCAGGTAACTGCATTTTTTCAAATGCATATGACTCACCCGCATTGCTACTTCCATCAGCCAAAAAATGGCCAATTTTTGAATAACTGAGATTTTGGGAACCTCATATGTTAAATATCCCACACACTTATAGTCAAAATGTTTATGAGGTATATAAGCAAGGAAATTGCTACTTCTATTACGGCTGTAGGGTTGCAAGGGCCAGTGCTCTGGGGGCAGGTTCGGGAGAGCGTAATAAGTAAGCAGTACCCAGAAGAAGGATTCCTGGTTGCAAACACTGGGCAATACCGAATATGGTCTCCTTGGTACCAGACCATGTCCCTCGCGAACCTCCCTACAAGTTCATTTTTTAGGGTCATCATCAAGAGAATATGTTGAATGAGAATAATCTGGCCATTTCAAAGGATAATCTGGTGGTGGTCAATGTCTGTCTTTTGTTCATTATACTAGAAGACTTAGAGAGGAAATAGTGGGCACTGTCGCTGGAACAACTCGGGAAAAGAACATGCCAGTTAATGTGCTGCTTCTATCCTTTAGATACCCTGGAATTTTTTATCAATAAGCAATCCTAAATAAACAAAATACCGCTAAATATTTGCCAAGGATACAAATAATAGTAACATATTTAAAAAAACTAGAACAAGTTAAAAATTTTTATGCAAATATTTCTAAACCCCTTTGATGTGAGAGCTTCTCTCATCTTATAACCACAATTGTTAAGCTGCACAAGAAAAATCTTGAAAGAGAAAAGGCTGCTTACCCAAATGCTTTGCAATAGAGGCAAAAAATAACCACAACGATATGGCAAGAATATTTGAGAAGGATGCAAAAGGCCAAAAGGATACAAAGAATATTCCATAGGCATGAGCAAAGGAAGGTTGCAAATGAAACTATTAGAACAAGTTAAAAATTTTGAGTTATAAGACCAAACATTCTGGGTCCTCTAGTTGCAGGTGTAATGTCCCAATTTAAGTAGCAAGCGCATGCAATTGTCCCTTTTAGCAGTATTAACGTCCGAAATAGGCTATGCAAAGGGGGAGGTGATTAGCAAGATTTTGGGTTAAAGTTACACCAATTCAAAATTTGCTAATTCTACAAGCGGTGAAAGTTTGGGCAAAGACTTCCATAATGTATCCGACAAACTAGTTGCATTTGTAAAGTTGGTATTTTTTAATCTTTTTGTTTCTGAGTTGATTGTTCGTTGTTTAGGTTGCTACCTTGTTAATTTGGGATTTTCAAAGTTTGACTAAAAACTTTTTGGCTTTATTTTAAGGTTGATTTCTTAAGGTTTTAAAAAGTTTTAAGGATTTTGGTTGCCTGCTAATTTTTCACGATCTCCAAAAAATCGAGAAGGTTTTTTGTCCTATGATTTCGTTGGAGGAGTTGCTCTGTTCGGTGGAATGCACGCCATTATGCATGCGGGCCTCAAAACACCCCGGCTAGAAGGTTGCAAATGAAACTATTAGAACAAGTTAAAATTTTTGAGTTATAAGACCAAACATTGGTCCTCCCTAGCTGCGATGTAATGTCCCAATTTAAGTGAAAGAAATGATGCAATTGTCCCTTTTGGGCAAGCATAACGTCTGGAAATAGGCTATGCAAAGGGGGAGGTGGATTAGCAAGATTTTTGGGTTAAAGTTACACCAATTCAAAGTACCTTATAATTCTACCTACGGTGAAAGCCAGGCACACTTCCTTAATGTATCCGACAAACTAGTTGCATTTGTAAAGTTGGTATTTTTAATCTTTTTGTTTCTGAGTTGATTGTTCGTTGTTTTAGGTATCTACCTTGTTAATTTGGGATTTTCAAGTTTGACTAAAAAAACTTTTGGCTTTATTTTAAGGTTGATTTCTTGGGTTTTAAAACGCTTTTAAGGATTTTGGTTGCCGGCTAATTTTCACGATTCTCCAAAAATTGAAAAGGTTTTTTGTCCTATGATTTCGTTGGAGAAGTTGCTCGTTTTTCAGAATGCACGCCATTATGCATCATGTCGCTCAAACACCTCGCCTGAAGTATATTGCCCTCAAATGCCTTGCAGAAAGTGTGGCACCGCATGTTTATTCGACCGCTCCATTTTTCTCAAGAGGTTTACCGAACAACCTGGCAATCTCTTAACTTTAATCTTAAGGCCATTTAACGCTTTATATTTTGGCTTCATCTTTGAACATCAATTAGTTAATGACGGTAGCCTAGCTTTGTTTCAAGTGTTATTTTTAGATGATGTATCAAGAAAGTTTTCATTACCAATACATCATTCATCCGATGGAGGTATTATTTTTCCTCTGTCATAAGTAGTATTATCCCATAGCTTTGGTTGGTTTCTAACTATAATATTATGCATCATCTCGCGAAAGTGGCTCGCAGTGTCCCGCTTTGTCCTGATTGTTTGGTTAGGCTTCGTGTTAATGTTTTAGACTCTTTTTGTGCCAAAAAAGGTAACACTTTTTTTTTTCTACTTGAGATTAAGAGTAAATTTATGAGGATTCATATATCATCAAGATTGTTTCGTGAAAAGAATTGCATATTATACAAAGATGCAACCCGAGTAATGTGAAACCCATATTTAATCCGCAGCTTTCGAATACTTTGTTAAATTAGCCTGAGGCAAGCTCTCTTTTAGTCTTTTCTTATCAAGGCACACATCCATAGCTATTTCATCTAATGTAACATAGGGTTGGGAATTGGCGATTTTCTTATCAAGAAAGGCATTCATATCTAATTTGTCTAATACTTAGATTGGCAGCCAACCCCATCATGGTGATCTCGGGGTCCCCATCATGTGCAAGGATTTCTTACAATTGCCAATCTTGAGCTTAGCCTCGCCTGACTTTAATCTTCAAATCCATACGCATCCGCTAACTTGAAACTCGCGATGGCATGCTTATGCTTATCCTAACACTCTTTTATCTACTGGTTTGCCAACAAATACTCACGGACTTCCTCACCAAGGCTTGCATATCTATAAGCAATTGTTAGGAAACTTCCACCTTAAAATCGGGTTATGCCAATGGTTCCGAGTAAGGCATTGATACCCATAATTGATCATAAATGGAGACATTCCGAAGACTCTGCTTGGTACTATTATAGGCAAACTCCACCAAATGGATATAGTCCGCCCATTGTGAAGCTTGTGGCTAATATTGTTATGGTTCCAACGCTAGTTCTGAATCCAGATCTAGCGGTGTAACTTCATGTTTTGATGGTCGCAAGAGTCTAAAGACCCATATTGTCTATCATGGAAGATGACAAAGTGAGGAGTAGTGGATGTGCTTTTCGTTGGATATATGATTGAAAACTAATGGGAGTAGTAGATTTAAGTAGAGAAAATCTAAGAGGCTAAATTTTTGAGGAAGTAGAAGCTAGAAAACTATGCCTTAGGAAGTAGAGTTGATTTGTAAGTTGGGTAGCTTGTACTCGGCTTTTTGAAACATGGCTCAATAAATTTTCGCACCATGATGCATATTTCCATGACGATAATTAATGCACCGATCTTGTCCAAATTATTTTCATGTGTTCATCCTTGGCAATATGATGTGTATGCCACATGCACATTAAAAAGGAGTTTTGGCCTTTCGGTTTTCCGACATACATTGAAGCTCAAAATGCAAATGGAAGGACATGCATGCATAGTTAGTATACATTAATTCCTTCTAATTTACTTAGAGCTCCTCAATGTATTTTATAATATTGCCGAGGTAGTGAAGATGCTTTTCATTATCCTTTATATGAATATGTCTTTTCCATATAAAAGCAAGGTAGGTTTCCAACATTAAACATGCTTAACTTGCAACCCTAATGGGGACCTTAATTGCATTTTTCTACAAATTTTGGATGATATAAAATGCTTAACATCCAAAATTGTATCCTTTCAAAATAAAAAAAAGAAAAGCAAGTGCTATAT
Organism: Isoetes taiwanensis; assembly: GCA_021234155.1. Taxonomy (NCBI): domain Eukaryota; kingdom Viridiplantae; phylum Streptophyta; class Lycopodiopsida; order Isoetales; family Isoetaceae; genus Isoetes; species Isoetes taiwanensis. The sequence continues at coordinate 1,779,952 of JAJEKV010000002.1, read as the reverse complement.
GTCCCATAATAAGGCTATCAAGAAACATCTACTAAATCAGGTTGAGTTGAGAATCCAAATTGTCAAAATACCCAAAGATACCTAAAGGTGGGAGACCAACCTACTTTTAGTTTCAGCTTAAGGTAGTTAAAGATCTTCAACAATGGATATAATTGTTCTTTTTAGGTCTATCATGTATAGTCATCTACAAGAATCAATGGATTCTACAAGACGATAGGTCTCATCTAATAACCAAAAAGATGAACCATGTAAACATATATATCCGGATAGCCATCAAAGATTCTAGAAGCAAAATATCCCACCATAAGTAGGGGATATAAAAGGGCAATTGGCCCATTGGTAAATTAAAATTCACCATTTTCAATATTTTTATAAGATACAAATGAGGCCATAGTGAGGCAATGTTCTCAAAAGAAAAATGAAATGCGTTATATGAATCTTGGTTCCCGAGAAATCTCCTGAGTCATTCCATGGAACATCAATGTAGAAACTCCAACCTTGAGCCCATTTGATGATGGCCAATAAGAAATGCAGGCATTTAAACATTCTAAAAATGAAAGTAATAGTGTAGACATTCCTCATAACAAATGATGGTCTAAAATCTTTTGCATCCTCTTGAACCCTCAAATTGCTACAATTGGATTTCACTAATGGATTTGTATGGTAACAAACCCCCATATAGTCTACATTTTAGACTTAGAAGCATGAGTGAGCAGACAATCAGCATGAACAATGTAGCATTGCCTTCTCTCCGTGAAACGTTCCGTAACAAGCTTCTGCTCTTTGATGCCCACTCGGGAAGCAAAATATTTGATGTCAAGAATATTTGAGAAGGATGCAAAAGGCCAAAGGATACAAAAAATATTCCATAGGCATGAGCAAAGGAAGGTTGCAAATGAAACTTTAAAAATTTTTGAATTATAAGACCAAACATTCTGGTCCTCTCCTAGTTGCAGTGTAATGTCCCAATTTAAGTAGCGAGCACATGCAATTGTCCCTTTTGGGCAAGCATAACGTCCTGAAATAGGCTATGCAAAGGGCGGGAGGTGATTAGCAAGATTTTTGGGTTAAAGTTACACCAATTCAAAATTTTTGCTAATTCTACTTGAAAGTTTGGGCAAGACTTCCATAATGTATCGACAAACTAGTTGCATTTGTAAAGTTGGTATTTTTAATTCTTTTTTGTTTCTGAGTTGATTGTTAGTTGTTTAGGTATCTACCTTGTTAATTTGGGATTTTCAGTTTGACTAAAAACTTTTTGGCTTTATTTTAAGGTTGATTTCTTAAGGTTTTAAAAGTTTTAAGGTTTTTGGTTGCACGCTAATTTTCACGATTCTCCAAAAATTGAGAAGGAGGAGGGAGTTGCTTTGTTCGGGGAATGCATGCCATTATGCATGTGGGTCGCTTAAACACCCCGGCTAGAAGTATATTGCCCCAAAATGCCTGAACACAAGTGGCACTGCGCATGTTTATTCGATCTTGCTCCATTTTTCTAAAGGTTTCTGAACAACCGGCAATCTCTTAGCTTTAATCTTCCGCGGGCATTGCAACGTTTATATTTTGGCTTCATCTTGAACATCAATTAGTTAATGACGATATTCTATTTCAAGTGTTATTTTTGGATGATGTATCAAGAAAGTTTTCATTACCAACACATCATTTATTTATCGATGGAGGTATTATTTTCCTCCGTCATAAGTAGTAGTATTATCCCATAGCTTTGGTTGGCTTCTAACTATAATATTATGCATCATGCGAAATAAAGTGGCTCGCAGTGTCTGCTTTGTCCGATTGTTTGGTTAGGCTTCGGGTTAATGTTTTAGACTCTTTTGTGCCAAAAAAGGTAACACTACTTTTTTTTTCTAAGATTAAGAGTAAATTCTATTAGATTCATATATCATCAAGATTGTTTCAAGAAAAAGAATTGCATATTATACTGATGATGCAATCTGAAAGTAATAATCCCATTTTTAATCCGGCAGCTTTCTCAATACTTTGTTAAATTAGGCGAGGCAAGCTCTCTTTAGTCTTTCTTATCAAGGCACACATCCATAGCTATTTCATCTAATGTAAATATAGGGTTGGGAATTGCTGATTTTCTTATCAAGAAAGGCATTCATATCTAATTTGTCTAATACTTAGATTGGTAGCAAGGAGGTATTAAGAGCATTAGAACATCAACAGGTGGAGTTGCGAGAGGCGATACATGTGGCATGGCAATCTGCTATAGAATCCTCGATGATTGAATTGAAGCAAAGTGGTTAAAAATGGTGCCATGTTGTATGTGTAGAGTCATGGCGGCTAAAAGGCAATCAATGAAAATCCATGGTGCTCTCTTTTTTTATGAAGTTAATTTCATGTCGGAGCATATGGCTCCAAATAGGATTTATGCTTTAGAGTTGTCAACTTCCATATGTTTGCTCCTTGAAGTATTGCAACATCTTTTATGTCTCTCCTTGGGTTGTTTATATGTACTTTTAGTCAATTTTTGCTAATTAGTCACTTATTATTCACTTTTCTTTAAGTCAAACTGAATCTCTATTTTTTAAATTGCCGATTAAACATAAATCAAGTATGTTTTTTAAACTGTATGCTCCAATTTAGTTGTAAGGTCAATGCTAGCCGGTTTTAAGTTAATAAGGTAAGCATTAATGTTCATTTTACTTTGATTGATGAGGTAAGCTATGTCTTTTAAATTAGCTATAGGCCTAGACTAGGTTATGCTCGGACCACTTTCATCCCGCCCATCATGTTCCGCAATTATAGCGGCAAGATCAGTTGTATTTTATTTAACTTCCAATGTAGCTTTTGAGCTCTAAATGCGAAAAGGCCTCATAAATGATATGGTCATTGAGATTTGTCTAAATCACTAACCTTAAATAAAAATCTAGGATAGGACGTTCTTTTGGGCCACGGTTTTTCCTCAAAACCCTTCCGGAATCGGGGTTTTGTAAGTTTGTCGCGCTCCTTATGGGTCCCATAGGCGATTGGCCTCGATGGGCGATAAAAATCATTCTCATTCTCATTCTCTGTTGTTGTCCAATGGTTGGTTTTCCCATTTTCTCTTGATTATGTGTATAGCCCCTATTAATTGGGTCATTAGCTAATGATTTTGGGTAAAGATCTTGATTAGCCCGACAAGCTGCGATCTCAGACATGGTATATTGGCACAACTTTTTCTTCATTTCATTTTTTGTGTTGGTGGAGTGATACACATTTCAATTCTTTTGGTGGTCGCCTTTAATTGTCTATGCCGTGATTGTAATTCCTTCCGTGGCAAATTTTGCATTTTACTATTCAAGTCCATGTGCCCTCAACAAAGGCTTTAAAATGTAAGGGGGCCCATGGTAGACCACTCGATATTCGAACCTTGAATGTGCCTGTGGGGCGTTCCCAAGACACCGGCATAAATGGGTAGAAGCGACTACTCATAAACGCCTAGATGGTTTTGCCCGGTTGGCTAAAGGCATGTCGGTTAGGAACATTACATTTGGTATCGCTGAGCCCGGGGCTCGAAGTTCGAGTCTCCATGAGGGGCAAAAGTATGACCCTGGTACCATTGACTCAAGAGTCATGACTTGGTTTGTGATCCTTAAGGCGAGCATAGTTCTAGTGGGAGATAATGTAACGACCCATCCGGAGACCGCCGAGTGGATCTTGGTGTGCGTTCGGTGACACCGCATAAATGAATAGAAGCGACTATTCATAAACGCGTCTAGATGGTTTTGCCCCAGTTGGTTAAGGGCTTGTCGGGCTAAGAACGCGTTACATTTGGTATCGAAAGCGGGGCTCGAGTTCGAAGTCTCCATGGGGGCAAACGACCCGGAATATCGCTGGACTAATAGGTCATGACTTGGTTTGTGATGCTCGAGGATGAGCATAGTTCTAGTGGGAGAGACAGAACGGGCCCATGGTAGACCACTTTCAGTATTCGAACCTTGAATGCCTGCATGCGTTCCTAAGCACCGACATAAATGGATAGAAGCGACTACTCATAAACGTCTGCACGGTTTTGCCCAGATTGGCTAAGGGCATGTCGGTTAGGAACGTTACAAAACAATAGCATTTGGAAAGGTTTGCTTTGATCATTTTCAAATATGTAGAACTTTTTGTCGTTAACTAATGATTAAGTGCCATTACAATCGGTGTAGCTCGCAAGCAATGAGTATATCGATTTAGCTTTACATACAAAGGGGTTCATTTTCTCCGGCAATCTCGACTTCATCACATCGGTACATTGAATGCTAATGTCATTTTGCGTAATATCCGGGCCGCATAAAGTTGACAACTTTTATGCAATGTAAAGCACACATCCGTGGTACTTTGTCTCTTTTACTATTCAATCCGGTTATTTTGTGTTGATACATAGCGGTGGATTATGAAATAATGGGTATGGATTATCTCATTGTTACTTTTGTGTTCTTGAGGAGGCGACTTTTGCAGCCATGCACATAGCAGTATATGCTTAAAACATAGAATGCATGCTCAGTTAAGGTTCTAAAAGAGTGGTGGTTTTTGGAACTGTCAACCTAGTCCATTTGGGCATGCCATAGATGCCCCTCTTAAGACGCAATGTTGCTTCCTGCCATGAAATTCAAAGCAGTCTTGGGACTTCAATTCTAAATTAAATGCGTTTCATGCGATAATCAGGCAATAAGCTTATTAGTGGGACACAAATTTATCTAGGCAAAAGCGGTAATGAGATATCAAATCATTTTCATGAGATATATGTTCTAAATCTTTTGTAGTATATTTGTTTCTAACTACAGATATATTTGGTGTTGATTAAATGTTTCAGATCATATCCACAATATTTTTTAGATCTGTGCTATATTGGACGCTTGATGAGTGCTGAGTAGTTGCATGCAAGCATTCTTGCATTTTGGACATCCCTTTACTCGCATTTGCATGTGGAGTTCCTTCTGCAACTTATTTGTAAACCTGAAAAGGCCTGTAGGCATGAGGGTCCCTTTTTCCTCTTCAATTGTGTATAGTGTCTCTTAGATGGTTGTTTATCTTTGTGGTTTCCTCGAAAACCTGAAAGGGCGAGATCTTCATCCTGGGGATAAGCTCCCTTCTTAGAGATACATATGTTATGTTTCTGTTTATTAGCATGTTTCTGTTTATGGAGATGCCCACAAGGAGCATGTTTCTGTTTATGGAGATGCCCACAAGGGCCATTTTGTAGCATGTTTCTATTTATTGAGATGCCCACAAGGGCCATTTTGTAGCATGTTTCTGTTTATGGAGATGCCCACAAGGGCCATTTTGTCCACCTTGTCTCTATAGCTCTAGAACTATTGTTAGCTGGAAGTTTGCAGGGTTGAGGAAGAAGACCAGGCAGATGGATTTGGGTTGAAATTTTAATCGTATTAATTTGAATTTCGGCGGCATGCTAAGAGAATATGTATTAATATACGAATGTTACGTTGTTCATCCCTTATTGTGCCCCTGATAGGAAGAATCCGCGTCGTTGCAGCGTCCTAGAAATGTATGGTTCCCTCTTGTATGGCAAAGTGGGGAGTACCACTGGTTTTTTAGCGGCTATATTAGCAACGTTTTGTTCGGATGGAAGTCCGCCGTTGTGATTGGCGACACGATCGACAGTTGTTTCCCGTCTTTTATTCGCGAGAGCATCACGTACAATAGCCCAGGCGTGAACGCCCTCCTCATGACCATGATTGCCTTCTATCGTGGAGCTCTGGCTCTTGTGCCCTGTCATGGTGTACGCCAGCGCGAGCGGGAATGTTCTCTTGAAGATGGTCTTTTTCCCCTGGTGCTTGTACTCGACCAGCGTTCGCTTGACGTGCATGTGGTGGAGGGAGCCGTCGATGTGGACCGTGATGCCTTTCACGCCTCCCCGCTTGCTCGCCGATCTCTATGTAAGCGTATTCGTTCTGCCGCTCGCTGACTATTTCTCCTGGTATGTCCATGCTGGTAACGATTTAACGATTATGACTCTGCATCCCACGACGACAAAAGGTATCTGGTGGAATGCTGGGTCATCGGTCCAGCTGCTCATCCCGTCTTCTGATGTTGCATTGATATGTACTCGTACCTCGTGGATACGGTCGCTGGGAACATCTTGATCATGCCATCGCGTTGTAATATCGCATTGTTGCGATATATATTCATGCAATTTCCCTTGTGTTCCTTAATCTTGTCAGTTTAAGTGGTCTTTAAGAGTTTGTTTTTCATGTGCATTGCTCTTTACATGGCTCCTTCTAAGGGCAACTCTAGTACATTTGAATCGAGAAAAAGGAAGGCTACTAAACAGGTTTTTTGTAGTGTGCATTTTTTTTTCTGGGGTTTCATATGTGGATGTTGTTTCTATTTGTTCTTTTTTTTTTTGTGTCAAACATGTTTAGGCTTGGGAGCTTTTAGTGGAAGAGATAAAACAAGCATCTCCTACGCCGGTTTCATCGAGCTCAAAAAGGTTTACTTTAGGCAGTGCTCATATGCGTCATTTGAATTTGTGCGGGATGGAACCCAAGGCATACATAAAAGGTTGGGAAACCAAGAAGAGAGAGCGAGTCTTACAAAGGAGAACAACGATGGCCCTGCAGATGGTATGCGTATCAGTGGTTTCTTTTTTCTTCCCCTTTTTGCTTTTGATTGTATTAGTGTGAGTTTCTTTGTCATTTGACATTTGTAGGTTTCTTGAAGTTCTGTTTAAGATCGCAAAATGTTGAGTGCGATTACGATGCTTTGTGGAGGATGAGGCTAGCGAGTTGTCAGGTGGTATTAGCAAAGGTGTTAACGGTTACCAATGTGCAATGTTGTACTTTGGTTACAATGTAACTATTAGCATATGACAAAAAATCTAATGACATTAGAGAAAGTTACGTATCAGGTCGAGCTTTTGGGAACAAGGATTTTTTCCCGAGCCCAACAGAAGTTGGTAACACTTGATGTAGTTGAAGTATAGTTTTCTGAACAATAATGTTGACTTCGGTATACTTCAATAAATTGTGTCGAGCTTCTTTGCATTTATGTTGTTTTAGCATTTCGGTTGTTGTTTACATTCATGTTGTTCGTAAAGGTATATGTTGTTTGTGATTATGTGAAGGCATTTCATGGATCATGGTTAGATGTAAACTTCATTTTGTGTAGCACTAGCTTCTTTATTATTTATACATGCTCAATTTTGCTTTTGCAGACAATGAATGCATGATATTGAAATCTATTTATATCTATTGCATTACATGTATGGGGAGGGAGATGATATATATAGGGCAATCGTCGAATCCTTGGAAACATATGATGAAACCAAATAAGAAAATGGCTAAAGATGTTGAGAAGTATAGATGCATTTTGAACATGTTCCAGTTTGAGACATTAGGGCATGCCACCAATCGACACAAGGCAAACATATTGGAAAAGCAATTTATCCGGCATTATCCGGCATCATAACACCATTAAGAATGGCTATAACAATTTGTGTAGTAATTCTTCAAGGTCTAAGAAGTTTAGGTACTTGAAACGAAATGGGATTTTATGATTTGAGAGTACGGAGTTTCTGTAGTACAAATTTTTCTTTAATGGTTTGTTGTAGAAGGAATATCCCTTTTGGTTCCAAGGAACGTAACACTACGCAACAATGCGGATGCATTATAGGGGAAGGTGAAATAGGGAAAAGCAAGATCGAATATTGGGTTATTGGATCATATAAGTCACTCACTATGGATTGCTTAAGGGAAGGTAACAAAGAGGAGATATTTTCATTATTTTGCCGAATGTCCGAATGAAATGCATATTCTTCATGTGTATGCTTTTCAAATCCTGTAGTACACAATGCCGAAAACAGTCTGTTATCCTTGGGCTCTCAAGTGCTACAATAGACTGATCCATAAAATGCTGCTCCTAATGTAATCTGTCTAATATTTGCACACAAGAAATATACAAAACAAAATTTCCAGTTAGAATACCAGGTATTATGCATTTCAACCAAGTTTTGCTCAGTGTTCCTAAAGCTGAAAGCGAGGTGCTAGAATACATACTGCCGTACATAAGGCATATTATTCCTCTGTAAACAGACAGGAAAAATAAGGATTCATGAGATTGCCAATGTCCTGATTCAAATGTACAACACTTACATAGAGACATAGTTCAAGCAATGGCATCAGTTCTGGAAGCATAGCCGCAACTACAAACCATGTGAGAGTACACAGCATTTGCCATGCTCGTATTTTTCGTCTATGAATCTGAAACACAACATGCCCTTTCAAATGCTAAGACTTACAGCACTCTTCTTTTTGTAAAGTTCATCTGGGTCATCAACCTGCTTATCGCGCTTTGGAATTGCAAAATGTCGTAAGTATTTGGATTTAGAAAGCGTTTTCAGTTATGTGCATTTCACTAAAATATGTGTCAAATATGGTCTAAGTCGTATTTAATTAAAGTGGGACAAATCTTGAATTTTGGGACTCGGACTGAAAATCGGACTCGTATTGACATCAAAATTTCACATCATATAACAAGGATTGGTTCATAATATTTTCTTACAGAATTTCCAAATAAATAGTTGAGAAAAGTTGAGCCAGGTGAGATGAGATCGGAGGGGAGGGGGAAGAGGGAGAAAGGGGGAGAAGAGGGGGCAAGGGGCAAGAGGGGCAAGGGGAAGGGGCAAGGGGCAAGGGGAAAGGGGGCAAGGGAGAAGAAGGGGCAAGGGGAAGGGGGCAAGGGGAAGGGGGAAGGGGAAGGGGCAAGGGAGAAGAAGGGGCAAGGGGAAAGGGGAGAGGGGGAAGGGGAGGGAAAGCCAAAATAATAAAGGAACGTATCCATTGAGATTAAAAATACATATTATCAAAATATAATTAATAATTAATTTAATTAATTATAAATAATTTAATTAATTTAATTAAATAAATAACCAATAAAAAATATAAACCATTCTCCTCTTCTACTAGTGAGTCGAGAATTGAAAAACATAAATCCCCTCATTGTTCTCTTCTCCACTAGTGAGTCGAGAATTGGAATAAACCTACCTGCATGCGAATGGTAAAAATTGCCGGGTTTTGTCCAGCAGAAATAAAATATTTCTCCATTTCCTCCATACACATACCCACACGCCCACCCCACCAATCCGATCCACTCGAGCTCCAAAACTCCATAGCCGGTTAGCGCAGGTATGGCGCTAAGGAAGGGAAGGAATAATTAATGGAGGCTGGGGCGAGCACATCTAAGGGGTCGCCAGAGGCACAACGGGTCCAAGGGCTCCAAAGTCGATGCACGTAAAACAATAGAAAAGGCTCCCGATGCCAAATCCGGCTGACTCAAGGATAATACACGTAAAATAGGAAAAAAGAGAGGCTCGCCTTCAGTCGCAACCGATTCGATGTCCCACCTGCTCTTCCAGATACGACCTCTGTTTTATCTATTCAGGGTATTCAAGAGCTCTCAGGCTCAGCTAACACAAGCTTGGAGGCTCCATCCACGATACACAGCGGGTCCGGTATTCCTGAAATCAAGGCAAAAGTGCCCATAACAGATGCAAAAGAAAAAAAAAGCCTCCTTTCAGAAATCCGATGTCTCAGATGTCCATACCTTTCAGGAATCCGATATCTCAGCTGCCCCCCTTCCCACTAGCCGTCCCCTTTTCCTCCCCTTAGCAGATGACTGCCCACGGTTTCCCTTGGACTTGAGCTTGCGCTTGGGCGACTTTCACACCAAAAGGTTGCACCCCCTTTCTGTCGAATCCTGTAAGGAAGATTTTCGGCTTAGCTTCGAAAATGGTGCAGGATAGCTCCGTTAGCTTTGGATTTGCGCAAAACCCAATATTTCTGTGCTGAAGAGAAGAGGCATTTTGTTTCCGGCAAACCCTCAAGCTCGGTGATGGAAGATATAAGAGAAGATGGGTCGGAAAAGGACAGCGAAGTGCTTCAGCAGACCCGTCGATGGGCCCGCTTCCGCCCTCCATGAGCTTTCTGTCGCAGAGGTGCCAGCCCTATTTTCTGTCGCAGAGGTGCCGGAAGAAGATTTCTTGTCATTTCAAGGGCGTGCGTCGATTTTGCTCCAACTGTGGGGAGCACTCCAGGGTCTGAGCTCTGATTAATCTGTAAAGAACGATCCAGCAAATTATGATATTGTAGGCGAGCGACCACCCAAATATAAGATAAGTTACGGTAAGGTGGTGGATTTGGTTGGAAAGAAACGCCCTAAACTTGAAGGAAATCTTCCGAAATGCATCGAACTCTTGGATTCGACACAGAGATTTAGGTTCAAGGCCCCATACACTCCTTCCATGAGGATCTTTACCTAAGATAGCCGGTCAGTTCTTCTTGCGATTTTGCTCTCAAATCCCGACCGAGATCTTCCGACAGCATAATCGGGGCCCCTTGCACAGCAAAGGGAGGCGCTGGGAGCTATGGCGTTGGGAGATATGGCGTTGGGAGCTTCTTTCAAGCGGTACAAATGAACTTCTGTCTCAAAGGTATGTACCAAAGTTTAAAATTCAAGCATGGGCGGGAAAAAAAGGCGGGGTATTTGAAAAAAAGGGGTAAAATAATACGTTGAAAAAGAAAGTGTAAAATAAATGATTTTTAAAATTCAAGCATGGGCGGGAAAAAAAGGCGGGGTATTAGAAAAAAGGGTAAAATAATACATTGAAAAAGAAAGTGTAAAATAAATGCTAATAATCTACTTATTTAAAATGTTTTTGGAGGTGGGTGTCCTCTTTTTTCCGGCCGCCGGTAACGCCGGTAACACGCCATTTTCTGGCCAAAAGCGTGATTTTGGCACCGGAATCTTTTCTGTAAGGCATTTTTTTTACTCTGTGCGGATATGCGTTACAAAGGTTATTGCGGTGCATTCGCCTGGCCCGTTGCACTCTACAGATAATGAAATGTAGGCCGATTATCAGCTTGACTAATCAATCATAGGTTAGCTCATAGTTCCTTGCGTTTTCTGCAGTGGATTAAGAATTTCTAGAGTACCTGCAGGGGGAAATGCAAACTTAGGTATAAGATCAAGCACTTATATTTGGTTTTGAAAGAATTTGGTGCAGGGCTCGATCTTGGGCTTCAAAACGGGCATTGTTCCCTTACACTGCATTTTGTCAAGGTTCTAACTGGCTGTACCAGGCTTTCCAATCCGCCAATGCTATGTAAGAGCAAGGTACGCCAGTTTCTCTCTGTTTGGTTTGCCGCTGAGTGCAGGAGCATGAAATGGCAAAACCTAGGATTTTGTAGTAAAGTACAGAGTCTTATTCTCAATAATGAGCTCGGATCATTTGCAATATTGTCTGATAAGCTATTCGTTGTTCTGCTATTGAGAGCTTCTGAAGCTCTCAGAACCCTACTGATTACACGGGTCACAATTGCATGTGCAGTGACCACTTCTATGATGCTTCATGCTACATGCCGAGGATGCTAAAAGTGTTGGTTGCGAATCACCTCTAACAAGAACAGGCTAAGTGCTGTTGCGGATTACATTTGCCAAGAACAAGCTGTATATATTAGATTAGAATCAGAGTCTCTTAAAACGAAAATCTTAGATATGATATGTTGGAAGGCTCTTACTGTTGAAGTTGAAAGGGTATATCCAGCTTCTATCACACACAAAGATCATTTTGTGAATGTTGCAAGGGAAAAACCTATATCTGGTTTAACTTGTAAGTATTTTGTGCTGGTTCTGTTGTTTAAATTTATAGGCTAATTTGTAAAAGCTATTTTATTACAGAAGTTGGTTGCAGATTCAATCATTAATTTTGTTTCTGGTTTGGATCAATACCATTTATAGTCATTTGCTGCGTCTGATATTAAAGGTATGTTTTTGTTCTATTTCTTTTGGATAATCGTAGAGATTTGTTAGGTGTATTTATAGACATTCTGCCATGTCATGCAGGGAATTGCTCATTGATGGCTTATATTAGTTTCAAAAAAGTATTCAACGATTTTTTCTCATGGCAAGATGTGAATATTATGCTGAAGAGTTCATTTCTCATGGAAAGCTCCACATGCCATTTATATTTGACATGAGTTCGTTCAGTTTTTTCACCATGTTTTTTAAGTATTTCTAATGTAGCACTGGCTTATGTGCTCAAATCTGATATGACGTACTCTTTAAGACGGGTGCAGCAAGGTCTTCTTTAAGTGTGGCTCCATCTCGAGTTGTTCTACAATGGGTGTTAGAGAGGCGAGTATAATATGCTCCTCAAATATTTGCTTGATTAAATCTTTGCTTGATTAGAGCTAAAATTCTGCTGAACCTGTATTTTAAAAGAAAAATAGAGCTTTTGGAAGAAACATCATGGCAGAGAGAGTTGTTGTATAGAAACAAAGTTTGAGGTTTTGGTACATTTCATTTGAGTTTCATTTAACGTGTTGTTTCATTTGTTCAGAGACTAATACTACATTGGAGCTGCAATTGTTGATTCTAAAATCCACCGCTAGAATCAAGACCATCCCATTCCATTTGGCGCATGTTTCTTTTATCTGTGCATTCGTATTTGTCAGGGCAAAATCAAATGTTCTATAATCTGAAGGTAAATTTCATGATCATTTTCGTTTTAGCTTTTAAAATTCATTTTCTGAATTCCAGTATCATTGCCTCATTTTAGGATTTCAGAGATCCATGGGTGATGGCATCCATTAGAACATATAGGTACTTATGAGTATTCGGGTTTTTTCCATGCGTTGATTCTTAAAAGAGAATCTATTGTCAAATTAGTTAGAGCTTTAATTAGTTAGAGCTTTAATAAGTTAGCGCTTCAGGTAAAATTTTTTTTGCAACAATACCATCTCTCTTCATAGCCACTATGGTATCAAAATCCTTCTTAGATTATGGTATCAAAATCCTTCTTAGATTCAAGGTTTTGGAGCCATTAATTCTTAGCTTGAGATTTGAAGAGAAGCCATAGGACAGGGTTACAGTACCATAGTTTTTCTGGACTGGAGCCTTTCTTCCCAAATAATACGTCAACTAGAAACGGCTTTTGCTCTGAAGCTTGGACTTTTTCTCTTTTGCCGCTGTTTTGAGAATGGGATAGTGCAGGCATACGCTATGGTAAGCTTCAGTTAATGAAGGAAGCATGTCAATTGCCCCGCATATATGTGCATGTATTCAGATTCTTTCGTCCAAACTGTTCAAAGATAACTTCATTGTCGAGATTGTGCAATTGCTATAACAACGTAAAGGAAACTACCGCATATGATTGAAACAGTGGAAGCATCTAGAGAGTAAACAGGAACATGTTTATCTACCAAAAGGACAGAGTCCAGATTAAGCAGAGGCCTTTACATACATAATAGGATTTTGGAGGCCGGTATCTGCGCTCAAATGTTCTTATAACCATCGCATCTAAGTCATGTGATACTGCTGTAGCATTTGTAGCTTCATATTTGATGTCATATAATTTGAGCATATCTAGGGACTCATTTTATTCCATTATTAAGATCAATATTTTGATGTGATTACAAATATAACAGGTCTGGCAGCAGCATTTCTTGCTAATAGGTTCTACTGTGGATTGCCTCGGTCGGTGCTATTGGCTTAGATGTCTACACGACAGTTAATTGGTCGACTATTTTTTGAAAACGCAGGTATGCATGTTTTCTCCTGCTAATGTCTCTAAGGTTTGTGCGTATTTTGTAGAAAGAGCCCTGCAAAGGAAAATAACCTTCACAAGCGACTATGTTGTTTGTTTCCCCTACATTCAATACCTTATTTTCCTTTATTTTCTTATTCAAGTTGCATTTCTTCTTTTGCGATCTCAATTGTATCATAGCCATTTTTCTCTATAATCTGCAGTGTGATTCGCCGTTATCTACTCCAAAATGTCTCATTTTGGAACTTGGAGATGGTTTCCAAAACTGGTTTATCTGCATTCAACAATCCATGCAACTACAAACGAACTTCTAAGCGCAAAGCGCATTGGAAACGGTGTTGGCAGGAGCACATGATTCTACTGCAATGGTTTCCAACATACAGTTAAAAAATTTGTAAGTATAGCAGGAACTAAGTTTTCCTTCTTTAAATATCCAAGGGCATTTTAGATGGAATGTGGTTCTGTAGCTGTGGGTTTAAGGTGGGAAAGGGCCATTAACACCATTTGGTTTTGCATAAAGTTATGATAGAGCCAACCTGGAAATGATACAATGCTTGCACTGCTTGCAGCAACGCGAATCTTACAGCCTGATTTTGCCTAGATCTAAGTGCCCATGTCCTTGCAAAGTTCTAATGCAGCATAAAAAGGTTGCCAATGGCGAGTCTATGCCAGAAGTTGCGTTGTTTGTTTCTATGCCACCTTCATGCATACCCTCATAACATTCTAAGGCAAGGAGACTTTCTGCATCGTGATCATATGTTACAGATGGCATCAATCCGAGCAGACCCCTATCAGATTCAGCATGTAATTTTTATCTCTTGGAGAACCAAATCAGGCCCTGTGACTATAGAGTGAACAAATTCACACATCGTTGTGGGCTTTTCATTCGTAGCATACTTTATGTGATCCAAATCAAGCTATTGGTTGTCCAAGTTAACAAATGAATCAAAGGTCCAAATCTACCATAGTACATATTTAGGCGCATCCCCATTCGGCAGTTACAGGACACCCTGATCTTTAAGTGCCATTTTAAAGCCTGAAAGGAACCCCTTTTATTGTAAAAATTCCTTTTTTGTTTCACTCCAACATTTGTGTCTGCCCTTTCCTCCATTAATAGCGTCTTGTGTTTGCATCTATCCAAAACTTAGATGGATGCCCACAAGTTGGATATACTCCAAACACATTTCTGTCTATCAATGGCTTATGCTGGGTTCACATGGAGAGATTGCCGTGGGACGGCTGAAACCTTGCTGAACTTGGGCTGAGCCAAAAATAATTCAGCCCCGCTATGAGATTTCGGCTGTCGTGGCTGATCTGATGCCATTTGATTCTACACGGGAGAAGTAAAGCGACAACACAGAAAGCTTGGTTTCAGTTTTTGGGTTCTCTTCACATATTTTGTATGGTATCTCTTGGTCTTTCTCCAATGCCAGCTTAGTTGTCTATTAATCGTATTGTTTATGGTTGCCATTTGTTAGCATAGTTTTGAGACATTAATGTTTGAAGTGTTCGCTTAAGGTTTGAGTTTTGTAGTTTTAACAATTTTGTGTTGTTTATGGGGCACATTAAACTTACAAGAACTTAAAGTTGCTCTCCCTCTGGCGCTTGAGGGGCACAATTTTTAGAAGTTAAGGTTGTTATTTTTAAACGGTGACTAACCAACCAAATTACTTTTGAAATCAACCAAACTACAATAACCAAATGGTTATTGAGCCCTAACGGACAAATCAATTCTTCATCTACAATTATCCGATTTCACACATCTAAACCCGCAACTACTTTCCAATGGATTTCTATACATCTAAATCCGCAACTACTTTCCAATGCAACTAAGTAACTATTTCAACAGGTGCATACAAAGCTCTAAGAACATTAATGATAATAAATTTGCCCAACGTAAGCTGAATAATAATACTATGTTTGCTTTGCAAGCCAACAGTTAAATCAGTACACACCTAGGGCTACATTTTTGGAACTGGTATAAATTTTTACTCTTAATGTTCCTTTTCTTTTTTCATTTATCACTGCTGGCATGAGATCCTGCCAGACTAATTTAGTAGGAACTGCTTTGAACCACCTGCCTCAACATGATACATTCAAAGACATCTCATATTGTGAACTTGGTCAACCAAAATAATAATTGACATGTTCTTCAATTGATCAATATAAAGACATGTGCTTATGTGTAGCAGTGCTCGGCACAAAATGCCTTTATAGAAAAAAAATATTAAGGTCCATTCCAAAATGGTCGAAAGTCATGTAGACTTAAGAATATTATGCTTCTGGCTAAGTTACGATTGCTTATTATAATATAAGTTCCTTCCATTACCTTCTTGAGACATTGTAGAATGTATAGTAGAAATTGTTGTTGTAGCTATATACAAAATCCTACTGTAGAATAGAGATGCCAGGCATATGCCCGAGAACATTAGTACATGTGCGCCACTTCTAATTGTAAGGAATTTTGCAATAGCATTCACCTCATTGTACATGTTTTGGGCATGCTACAGATTAGTGAAAAATATATTGGGGATTGAGTTTTCATATTTTGCATTCCGTCGGTGCCTAAGAATGCGTGAAAAATATATTGGAGATTGAGTTTTTATATTTTGCATTCTTTTGGTGCCTAAGAATGCAGAACGCATGTTCCAGTTTGAGCAAATGTTGCTTCAATTATGAATGACAACCAAAAAGTCCTAAGGCTAGACCATGCAAAACTTTCATGTTGGAACTATACTATCTGTGGCATGAGTCCTATAAGAGTCTCGAAGTGTACCAACTCTATAGGATTAGTCTTAATTTGAAGGCCATACAAATAACTAATTATGATCGACCGCATAATTGCAAAAGTCTATGTTATTGAGTTCCAAAAGAGCGGCTTGCCAAAAGTGAAAATATCACGGGAGCATCCAACAAAGCACAACATTAGGCCCTTGCTAATGTCCTCATGTGGAGCTGTATATTTAGAGTTCCATCATGAATTAAAGTCTGCCAAATGAGCCAGGACAAAGTTTTGTGTTTTGCATTTCAATAACTATTTTTTGTTGATGTATTTAACTCCTTCTAAGGGTGGAATTTTGAGCATAAATTTTGGATCTATCTTTCCAAAATTTCATCCTTCG
Organism: Isoetes taiwanensis; assembly: GCA_021234155.1. Taxonomy (NCBI): domain Eukaryota; kingdom Viridiplantae; phylum Streptophyta; class Lycopodiopsida; order Isoetales; family Isoetaceae; genus Isoetes; species Isoetes taiwanensis. Next base: position 1,763,284 of record JAJEKV010000002.1, on the reverse strand, counting down.
AGGTAGATTTAACTGCCTCCCCACATTACTTATAAAGCATTGTTTTCTCTATTGAGATCCATAAACTCAAACTTAATACATTGATGATACTGTCATTCGACAATTTCAATAACGAAAATAATTGCAAAAGCAAATAATGTCTATTCCTGTCAAGATCAACATGTGTTATTGTCGAAAGTTCCACATATTGAAATTAAAGGCCACGTAAAAACATAAGCCAAAACATTAGCCCGGCAACGCCGGGCACACGTTTACTAGTATAGGATTATATTTTGACGTGTCCCCAATTTCCTCTTTTTATGTGTGTGCTACTATGTTCACACGTTAAACATTATGTTCCCATGGTGCACGTTTTCTAGGCATATATTCTTATTCTAAGGTAAAAATTTAACTTTGCGAAGATCATGATATAATTTAGGGAAAGTTACCGAAATACCCTTAAAGTTTACAAAAATTACCAAATTGCCCTTAATGTTTGAGATTTTGAGAAAAACTTGCAATAACTTTCTTGTGATAATCTAAATGCGAATGCTTCTTTCAGATGAGTCATAGATAACAATGAGATCTTTCCAACGAGCATAAGATTGCCCAAATGGAGTTGATAATGTAAAGTTATGCAGTCTTAAGTTCATGAACTTTTTAAACACAAAAAGGGTCATAACTTGAGCTTGAAATCTTCAAATCATGTGATGTTATACTTGTTGGAAAGATCTCATCCTTCTCTACAATCCATATGAAGGATACATTTGCATTTGGATCATCACAAAAAAGTTATTTCTATTTTTACTGAAATGCCCTTCAGTTGAGTGGTAATTAGGTAATTTTTGCAAACTTCAAGGGTATTTTGGTAAGTTTCCCTATAATTTACACCTTGTTTAACCCATTTTGAAGGTTCAAGTACATATTAGTAGGTCTAATGCATATTAATAGATTTAATGCATAGGTCTAATAGGCTCTCATAGGTTATAATGTGCATTATAGGTGCATATGTTGCTATTTACATGTGCATTAGGCATTACTCTTTACATAGCTAACATGAGCCCAATGGTCCCCTTCATATAGCTATATGGTATGGTCCATTAGAAAGGGGAGGGTCCATTGGATATGTGGTCCATTAGATAATACATGGGGAGGGTCTATTTTTCATGGAAAATACGTTAGGAAATTTATGGGAGGGTATTTTTTCATAGAAAATACATAGGATGTTTGAAGGTTATTCATTTTTCACCTTCTGGGACTCGAGCTTTGAAATTGCCCTTTTTTACTTTCGAAGTGCCTTTTTCGACTCGCGAAATGAGAAAGGCCCTCAAACCCAGCATTTTTCGCTTTGGTGCCTTTCGACTCGCGAGTCGAAAGGCCTTCACCCTAAACCCCGCTCGTTTGAATCGCCTTCTCACTCAAGCGAGTCGAAAGAAAGGCCTCCCCCAAAAGCCCGCGTTTTTTGCTTTGTTGCCCTTTCGACTTCAAGAGTCGAGAAAGGCCTTTCCGACCCCTAAAACTTGCGTTTTCACTTTGAGCCTTCTCGACTGGCGAGTCGAAAAGGCCTTCACCCATAAACCCTCAAGGTTTACGGCTTTGAACTACCTTTCTCGACTCGCGAGTCGAAAGTCCTTCGACCCCTAAAACTTGTGTTTTCCTTTCTCGACTTTCGAAAAGGCCTTCTCGACCCCTAAAACTTGTGTTTTTCCCTCCGAAATGCCTTTTCATGCCCTCAGATTTTCCAAAAATGGCCCTAAGAACTCAGGCTTTATTTTATTTTTTTTGCATGTAGCATCACTTGACTAATTTGATTTTGTCTCTTGCGGTCCTTATCCTCGACTAGATAGTACATGCTTGGGAGCAACGAAAAAGATCACCATTGAAGAAAGGTGCCGAGAAGAGGGTGGTGACATCACTTGGACATACAAGCACATGGCCCATAAAGGAACTCCTCATACAAATTTCTATCGATGCAAAAGTTGTTCCGTGACTAGGAGAGAGCTCCACGCCCTTTGCACTAGGTGGTTCATGTGTGAAGAGGGTGTAATCATTGTGCCCATACCACCACTATGGTCTCTTCACCCACTGTAATATATATTGTAATGAGCCCATTTATAAATATAAGGTATCTCAAAACTAGTATTTTTGGGTGATTAAGTAAACAATTTGCTTAATTTTTGTTGGAATTTGTGATCTATTGTCTACCCACCTAAGAAAATAGAGCCAAAATGTTCAACTAAGAATCTTTTTCAATTAGAACTTTGGTTTCAAGCTGTAATGAAATTCCTATGTTTACATTGCATTGTTCTTGTTCTCGACACGCTATCCAAGAAAACTGGAAGAAAAGCTTGGATGCACACTAATAGACAAAAATTCCAATTATGCCAGTTTTCGGGTCGGGGTGCTTCTTTTTGTGTAAATTAACAGGGTTCCCAAAAAAAGTGGGAATGGAATGAGTCCCACTTTAATTAAATACGATCTGTCTGCACTCTGTGTCCTTGGAGCTATCTGTAGATGAGCATTTCAGAACTGACTGTATTGCAAGAATAAAGAAAGCAACGAACTTAAGTACAATAGGTGGATATTTTCTCCACTATAAAGCCATTGGTGGGCTTTATATACCCCCATGGAGGGCATGTCCTCCAGTATCTGCAATCATAGATAACAGTAGAGTTGACTTCAAATATGAGGTGGTGTAGACTAAAACAATAAAAACAAGAAGATCCACATAAAGACGTGGCTGCTGCACAATAAGTCCAATATAAGGACGTGCCTCTGTCACCAATTGTGCCTTAGAGAGCAAAAACTATGGTGTAAATTCTAAGTCCTGTTATTTTTTTTTCCTTTCGTTTCTTGTTCTTCCCATTAAAAATACACTTTAGGAGCTTAAGCGTGGTTTACTTGCCATTCCAAAAAACTGGTGCAAAACATAGATAAGAATGTTTTGCTGTAAATAAGAACACAGAGAGAAAGAAAATACATGCTTACCATGTTGAGGATTTAGAAGGACCAGAGGGTAAGAATGAACTGCAATTTCTCTGCCTTACTTGTGCATAAAATCATTGCCATCTACTAGGCAGAGTTGGATGAATGTGCTTGCATATTATGGACTATAACACAACTGGATTGCCCTCTGATTATTAGAGTGCAACCATAGCTTTGCAATAAGAACCTGGAAATACAGACCATTACTTAGATATTCAGACCTTATTTGGATGCTTATTAATTTATTGTCATTGTTGACCTAGTTGAATTTGTAGCTTTGCACAATTTGCAGATCGAATGGATCCATTTGCTGAGGACGAAATTGGTAAACTTGCAGAACTGCATCAAACAAACTGGAGTGCAAGTTCCAGCAAAATCAGTGATATCTCATGATGATGCAATTCTAATATACTATTGCTAATAATTATGAACCTGTGCCTTTTATAGCTAGGCATTTTATTATTATAGAAGACGTTAGGAATTCAGTTGTAGAGCATAAGAAAATCCTGGAGTCTTGTAGGCAGATTTATTGCATAACTTGGTAGAAGCAATTTGTAAAAATCAATTTGCACTTTCAGTTCATTAAATAAGTAAGTTGGACATACCAAATATGATGTAGAATGTCTTCTGTATGCAGGTGCATATGTTGAAGCGCAAGATAATTTGTTGGAGATGGGCTCTCCGAGGATATCATGGATCAATCTGCCCTGCTCTATTGCTCCTATACATGCACATGAATATAACTTTCACTTTCTGGTATGCTTTGATCATTTTCTAGCTTTGTCCATTGGAAGCTCCAACATTTAACATGCATATCAATCACAGTGTTTCCCAAGACAACATTTAATGGGAAGCTATAATCACCTGATCATGAATCACCGTTTCCTGTTCTACTTCCCATGTGCCTGCACATGCCTACAACGTAGCCAAAAATGTAACTTCTCTGGCTTGAAGCCATCTTCATTCATATTAATGAAACACTCCAGAGCAAGATGATTTCATGGTTTGTCTGGGTCGCTCTGGGTTTGCTGCCATGTATATCCATTAACTTTGAGATTCCTGCATGTGGTGCTCATGTTGTAGACATGGACATCAAATATTATTCACTTTATAAGCCCTATATCCAGAGATTATTGCATGCTCTTACAGGTATTACGAAAGACTTATTATTAACTGAAAATGTTTGTAAATGGGCCCTCAATTTAATGATTGGAAAAGGCAAAGAAGACCCTATATAAAGAGCTCTGTAGCTGTCTTATATTCAGATGTGCTGAAGAAATCATATTACACATAAGGCTATGGGATATGCCATCAATAAGGCCATAAGCAACGAAGTATATCAAACGCATAAGGATCATAGTGAAAAAGGCAGGAATGCACAGAGATTGATAAAGTAGTTAAAATACATTTGCAATTTTGATCTTCCTGATGCAGCAAAGAGATGGAGCTTTGCCAGAAGGATCAGTGATCAAGGCTTTACTGGATGTCCAAAGTAGAAACACTTTTTTTGCCAAAGATATATTTGAATATGGGGTATCTATTTACAACAGCAAGAAAACTTGTAAAATTTCATTAGCCACATATACCTCCTTGGATAAGCGTCTGCCATGAATCTCTAGAGGCAGTAGCAAAGAACGCAATGATGCCAAATCAAAGAAGGCATTACAATCAAGTCCACGTCAAAAAGAACCAAAAGTAGAAGTAAAATAAGCACAAAAAATGGGTGCAGCAACAACGATGAGAACAATAATAGGTTATCTTTTTGATACTCTGTGATGACACTTTTTTTTTTTTTTTAAATGTGTCATCAATATATTAAAAGAATGGTAATGTTACAAAGCAAGTGAGGAGGAAGGAGAACTGCCCCAAAGAGACAATGATACCTCGACCTCCACAACAAACTCCTGAGAAAAACCGCAACTCTATCACTACACGAACCGAATTTCATCACCATCTACAACACCCAAGAAGTCCATGGAAATGGCAAACTTCCGGCTCTACTCCCCCCGGAACACCGTAAAAGCTTTGAAATAGCTTGTACATGAGTCGAGGAATCGTGAGAGGTTGCTTGTTGCTGAATCCACGAAAGATCCACAACCGGCCCGCTTCCAAATCAGCCACACCAACCCCGCCCGCGACAAATGCTTGGCTTCGCAGCTAAAGAGCGCCAAGCACCGAGATACACATGAGGCAAAGAATCAGCTGGCTGGCTAGTCAATCTCACACCAAAATCGCAGGCCTAACCCAATCCCAGCAGCTCTGCAAGTGAGGGCATAAAACCGCACAATGCTCCACGGTCTCCCGATGAAGGCCACAACAAGGGCAGAGGGGCTCACACCTGGCCTAAACCGACTCACGCGGCATTCACCCCCCGATACATGCTATGCACCCCGCCGAAGGCACCCTAACCTTCGTGGGGAAGGGAGGCTCCATGTCCACGCCCAAACCGAAAGCCATCGAGAACCGGGAAGTCACAGAGAGCGCAGTCATGAATAATACGACACCCTGAAAGAAGACACAAAGCAAGAAGACACAACATCCGGATGAACCTTCCAAACCTGCACCACCACATCATCCTGAGGGACTATAGGTATGTGTACATTTTTGTTATATGTTTTTGCCTATAAACTATCACCTCAATATAAACCCTTTCAAAAATGGTCTTTTCCTGATCCTATAGACAAAAAATGAAGATAACATGTTTGGAAACTGAGAACGAAAGACATGATGCAATTCAGAGGTACTTTGAGGAAGAGCAAACACAAAGCAAAAACATTTCCTCTAAAAAATCAACTAAAGTAGTCAAATAAATTATCTTGTAATTCTTACACATTTGCTATAGAACCTAACAAAAGGATCTTCAGACTCTAGCATTCCTGGAGTATAGCATCAAAACTAAAACAACGAAGATGTTATCTGATATTTGGACCACAAATTTCACCATACAGCTGAAGGTGTTTTGACCACTATCTGATCCCGTCATCATGCCGCTAGATGTGCAGAAAGCTTGCTGAAACTTGTTTAAGCCCTGAACATGAAAATGGATTGAAGAGTTGGAGTTGGTTGGATTCAGGTGTTATCCAACTTGCAACCTAACCCTGCTCCACCTTAGCTGCTCCCACCAAGTCCCTGATGTGAAGACATCATAAAAATGAGCATGGTCATTTTGAACTTAAAAAAAAAAAAAAAAAAAAACTTGTTATTGGCCACAACGACCCTGTTGAAAAGCCAGTTGTTTGTCATAGTTTACGTTCAACTATTGTTGTTTTAAGGCTTGGATATGAAAGGACAGAACCAACCCCAATCATTTCGACCAACACTAAGCATCTTAGATCATCTTTGGAGACGACAAATCTTCCACGACAGGATAATCCAAAAACACATGTCTTCAGATTCTTTGGATTTTGCATTTATACAGTGGTATGCAGTATTACCTGGAAAAGGAGATAAAGCAAATTGGAGGAGCTGGTTGCCATCGCCAAGGCAAAGAAAAAGTCGTGTAATTTGGCTCAAAATCCACAACGTTTTATCACCTTATCAATCTAATTTTATAGGAACAGCTCCAATTCCTTTACACGACTTTAGCAGCTCACTGAACCTAGAAAAAGAACAATCCAGTAATCGTGTTTTAAGCCATGGTCGGAACTGCATGGGGCATACTAAAACGCAATTTACACCACTTTCGATTTTCGCAGCTGGGTCTTCGTGGAAACGAAACCATGTTGGAGGCCATGGTCGGAACACAATTTTTAGGAGTTTTAAATCTCCCCATCCGTCGATTCATAAACAGATCCTACGGATGAGAATGTTTTTGGCTTACCTGGACAACCACGTGGACATCTTAGAATTGCAGCACACTGTGCACCTCGGGTTAGGCAACCCTGCTAATAAAATAGATACCATGTAAAATTGCTAGGGTTTTGGCCGAGGTAAAATAAAACAATAGATAAAACGAACGTTTTGAAGGGCATTTTAGGGTTCACAATTCCGTTTCTTGCTAGAGATGCAGCAGGTAGATATCGTCGTGCAGATTTTACTATCTGGTTTTCTGTGTAGGGCTTAATAATCTTGTGGTGTTGTTGCTGGCAGGGAGAAGGAATGGAAACGCAGGTTACCTGGGAAGATCAACAGAATATCAATACTTTTGGGAGGCTCAATACTAAGTTTCATGAACTCGAAGATGAAATTAAGGCTAAGAAGGTGTGCTAATTTTCGGTTCCGTTATGTTTATGTTCGCTTCCTGTTTCTAGTGGGCTTTTCATATCCGTTACACAGAATGTTGTTTATTTATTCCGCCAAAGATATAACATAAAACCACATTGAGAGTAATGCAGACACACTGTCACGTTGCAAAGATTTGAGGGCTTTGGGCAGTGTCTAAATATTTAATCAATCCATGTTTATATCTACAGGATATGACAGAAAACTTAGAGGATGCTAGTAACGAACTTATCTTGGCAGATGATGAAGTTATAAGATATCAGATTGGAGAAGTTTTTACACATTTGACAACGGATGAGGTTGAGTCCAGGCTTGAAATTCTGAAACAAGAGACTGAAAAAGAACTGGAACGTTTGGAGAATGAGAAATCTGGTGTGATTGCTAAAATGAATGAACTAAAGAAGGTTTTGTACGGAAAATTTAAGGACTCAATTAATTTGGAAGAGGAATGATGCTAAAACATTCTCCCTTTGGATTGAGGATTTGGGGTTGCAATTCTTTATCCCTGATGTAGCTCCTGTGTCTTTCTTTATATGGGTAACCTTTTATATTTTTCAGATGGTCCACAACATTATGTATAGCTTAAGCAGAGATTTTTTGTCTAAGTGCCTGCCCTTCCAATGCTTAATATTTTTTTACAATGGAGGAGTTTGTACGACATGATGGATTTAGAGGACATACAGAAGCTCAGCGGCAGAGGTTGTAACTTTGCTGGTTGATTGCTGATAATATGATCAGTGTAAGGCTGCAAAAGATTTCATGTCAAAATTGTGCTTGCTTGGTATTAGTCATAAGCCTACATTGTAAATCTTTTCAGGCTGCGTACAGGAAGATGAAGGGCACCAACTAATCATATGAATGTCTCTTCATGCACAAATTCAGCTTGTCCCCATATTCACCTGCACAAGTAGCAAGTATGATGTGACAATTAATGCAATCAGATCTACTGGTCATTATGGTTTTGTAAGTTGTAAAACGGCATCAGCTGTTAACTATGCGTTTGTCTGTATCAACATCTGGAGCTTGCTACAAACCATAGAAGCTCTCCCTGCACTTGCAATTTTGAAGGTTTTTTGATGTGGGCCACGCTGCTGGGATTTAATTCTGTCAGGAGATCAAGAGGTCGAAATCTTGTTGTTGCACTAATAGCAAGATACCCGAGGAGAGTAATCCAAAAGAGAATAATCTTATACTACTTATAGACACGCTTGGTAAGGCAAGTTGTTACTATTCTGACTTGGAACCTGTGGAATCTCCGTAAGGGCCTAAAAGGGTAGAATAGCCATATAAGAAGCAAGCCTTATATGCCAAGCCACCTTTGAGAAAGGTCTTGGGAGGAAAGGAAAATATAGGAGTGTGTAAATATAGGAGAAGGATGTAGGCAGGAGCATCTTGATCCATGGATCTCTTGTGCTATGTGCAAGGATTATTTGTGTGTGTGCAAACTCTAGAGAACTAACCTTCTCTCAAGGTAGATTTCTCTCATGGTAGATTTCACCTCGGTGGGGAGCTCAAATTTGTTTGGTAGATCTCACCTCGGTGGGGAGCTCAAATTTGTTTGAGTTTTTAGATTGGGTGGCAAGTCCTAGACCTTTTCATGCTGATACAAACCATAAACTCCAAGCTTTATCTGCAGATCAATCGTCAAGGAAATAAGACAAACAAAGGTAATCCAACCGGGCTGTCTCGAGCAAAGAAAGATTGAATTTTGGCTTAGGAAAGGCTTAAAGGGAAAACAATGTAGCCAATATAGATTTATCCAACTGGGCTATCTCGAGCAGAGAAACACTGAATTTTGGCATAGGAAAGACTTAAAGGGAAAACGATGTAGCCAATATAGAAATCTATGAGAAAGACTGAATTTTGGCATAGGAAAGGCTTAAAGGGAAAACAATGTAGCCAATATAGAAATCTATCTCCAGAGGATCACAAATTCACAAATTTATGGAAAGTTTGGTTTAAGAGTAGGCTTAGGCATGATTTTGGAGGATACAAATCACTGAAGGATTCTCCAATCAATCAGTAGTTCACAAGCATAAACCAAGCTTAAAGGTTCAGAGAATTGGCTGTCGGAAATTAAGAAATTGGGACAGAGTTGTAACGGGCTGTAGAAGCTTCGATGAAGTTAGAATCGGATCACAAGATTTGAAGCGGCAGCTGCAAACTGTCAGAAACTTGGTTACAGAACTCTCGTGTTGATATGGTTGCTTCTAATTCTTAGTCCAGGTGCTAACCACAGAAGTGTGTCGAAGGTTTGTTGTGCCCTTGTCGCTGGTCGCAGGCCCCTTATATTCTTATATGGGTTATCGGCCTTTTCTAAAAGGCTCAACGCATACATTGTCCACGCGTTGTCACCTTCACAGTTGCAGACATGCGAGTGCGTGAGGCAATTTTGCGTCAGAGTAGGCAATTGAAGGGGACTACTCAGATGTCGACACTTCGTGATCTTACTCGATGCAACAGAACTCGCGGCAGCCGTAGCCGCTCAAGTCGGGGCGTCGCCCAAACCGAGGATTGGTCAGATTGGTGGAAAGCTTCGCGATTTTTAGGCGATTAACGAGGTCACCGTGCAATGCATCAAAGGCGCTACAAGATCTAGAGACCCCATTGCTACCCATTAGGATTTTTTAAGATCATAAAAGGGCCTTCTACTTAATCGCCGATAAGCTATATAAACTACCTGTCCAAAAAGCAGGCTGATCATCCACAAGAAAACAATTATATTCATCTCATCGGGATCACATTTTCTAAGCATAAGAGTTGATAGAAAAGTCCAAATGAGCTCTTATTTGGTGCAATAGATAGATCTCATTGAGATCTTTCCAACCTGGGTGGTTTGCATATCTTTTAGCCCCAGTAGGATTTTTTAGAGTTTTGACAATCATAAGTGGTTAAAATATGTGTGCAAAGCATCTTTGATCTCAATGAGATCTATCTATTGCACTAAACGAGCTCATTTGGACTTTCTATCAATAGTTATGCTAGAAAAGATGATCCATAGTTAGTTATAACGATTTTCTTTGGCCCCCCCGAAGCTCCATTTACGACAGGTAGTTCATTTATCTTCATTTGGCTTTAGTTGGCATGTTTTGAAGGCCCTTTTTAATCTCAAAAACCCTAATGCGCCACGCTGTGAGCGCCCCCAATCACGCCACTCCTACTACCGCTACCGGTGCTCCAGCGCTCCCAGATCTGCTGGCCAGCGCCGCTGCTTTCCCCTTTGCAACCGAACAGATCATCGCGGCGCCTACATCAAATGCCAACAAATAGAAACGTATATCCGATGGTATTTTGGAACTGTCGGGCTTCCTTTGGCGTAAAGGGGAGAGTCTCAACTCTATTATCGACCAGTGGACCTATGCCCGTGATGCTTGAGCATGATCCGCCAGGGACTCACCCAACTCTCCACACTTCAACATCAACCGCTCAAATTGATTCACCCGCTCGACGGTGGCCGAAAAGATGCTTTGGGAGAGCCACTCCACGGAGAACCTCGGTAGGCCGCCTTCCCCCCGCAAATGATGGTTCGGGATGATGAGTGCTCTGAGTTCAAACGCCGAACTCCAAAAGTCATTGATCCCACCTCTAAGCCCGCAGGCCATCGGGCGATACCTCCTTCCTCCAAGACCAAAGAAAGCCGATACTCCGCAGCAGCACCAAAGAATCATGTTCGGTCTTCCGATCGGCACCCAAGACATTCGAGAAAGGTATTGAGTAAGGCCTCATACAAATTTTACGTGGAACATCACCTCAAAGAATGGGTACAAAGATTTGCAACGGCTTTATGACCCGCTAAGGGGCGAACACCGGTCCCCTCCACCGAGATAGGCATGGCTCGGGTCATCACAAAGGGGATATCATCATGGACCCGCAACGCCTAGCTAATGGAAAGGCAAATGATTTAGATGGCATGCAGTGGAAATTTCCAAATGGGCTGGGCCTCCACCGTGCCTATTCTCACGGCATTATTCAATAAAGCATTGCAAGAAGGCTTCCAAGAAGCGAAGGACCTCTAGTAGAGTTGTGCCCATATACAAGACAGGGACCCTCAATGCCCAACCAACTATCGCATTACTATTATGGTCGGTTCTCTCTTTGCAAAACTATTGGTTGGCATCCTTGAGCGATGATCGACAATATAGGCGGGGGAGGAGGCAGATGTGCGAGCTCTCACATAAAGCGAACTTTCGCCCGCATTCCACCATTGATCATATCTTCACTCTAATAATCGATTGAGGATAGCGAGAATCACCCACAAAACACGCACGTCTATTGTTTATTATGGATTTCGCAAAAAGCTTTTGACACGGTGGCTCCGGGACAAGTTATGGGACCGAATTACGGCGGTTGGGGACCCCCTTGACTTGCGAGCGCCAATATCACAAGGCTATATGAGGCATGCTCGGCCGTATCACATCGTCCGGACAGCCGTTAATCGATGAGTATTAGATGCGTCGGGGTTGACCCTCTCCCCCACACTCTTTGGCCTATACATTGACCAAATTGAAAGATTGGCTTTTAGCACGCGAGGTGCGGCTTCATCTCATGCATCACACAATCCGTCAACTCATATATCTTCGTGATGTCAACCTCCTAGCCTATACTCTAGAGGACATGCAACGCCACCGGATGCTCTTGACACTTTTTGCCGATTCATCGCATGCGAGTTAACTTGGCCAAAACTAGGGTGCTGCTAGTTTTGTCATCCCCACGGTCCAAGCCTTCCCTCATTCACTTACCGAGGACAAGATAGAGGTGGCTCCGACCTACAAAGTACTTGGGGATCGAGTTCTCTGCTACCATCCACCGTGATGCCGCCATCGATTATGGGTCAGCTGGGTTGGAAAAACACTATATGCCATGTAGAACAAATGGCCACAAGTCGAAGTTGTATGCCTCTGCGGTCACCGATCACACTTGTTTGGGCCTTGGTCGAGCCGGTCCTCTTGTATGGGGCGTATGGGGGTACCGCGGTGATATCCCTCACCACTTGGAATGACCTTCGAGCAGTCAAAGCCTTCTTGGCACAAGCCCTTGGGGTAAAGTCCCCGCCCATACCGTGATCCTACTTGTGAGACATGTTTTTCACCCTTCAAACCCCGATTAGAACGCCATATCATTTACTTTAAGGTGGTCGCTATAGGGTGATACCGCTTGCTAACCTTGCTTTGGCCGGTATTTATGGGTGCCCAACGCTTCAAAGCCCCCTATTGGAAGGACAAAAGCAAGCTCGGGGGTTCTCCGTTAGGGTGTACAGTAGCGCGAATCATGCACTGACAAAAAGAAGGGTCACAATGCACTTCTTTATACCTAGATGCTACTTTCCATACAGGCTACGGGATCTGCGATGCTCTAACGCCGCTAAGCCGACACTATCGGCCGACAAGTCAATCTAAACTCTCAAAAGGTCCACCCATACTTGTACACCCATTTGCCCATGAAAAGCTGGACTTATCATTAGGGTTTTTGAGATTAAAAGGGCCTTCAAAACATGCCAACTAAGCCAAATGAAGATAAATGAACTACCAATCGAAATCGAGCTCCGGGTCAGTCCGGTCAGAAAAGCTGTTATAACTAACTTATTGGATCACATTTTTCTAGCATAACTGTTGATAGAAAAGTCCAAACGAGTTCTCGTTTAGTGCAATAGATAGATCTCATTGAGATCTTTCCAATCTTAGGTGCTTTGCACATATTTTAACCACTTATAATTGTCAAAACTCTAAAAAATATGGTTTTTTACCATTTTTTACTATCCTACTGGGGCTAAGATGTGCAAAACCACCTAGGTTGGAAAAAGATCTCAATGAGATCTATCTAAACAAACAAAACTCATTTGACTTTTCTATCAACACTTATGCTAGAAAAAAAATGTGATACGTTGAGTTAGTTATAACTTTTGTCGACCGGATTACCATCGCTTTCTCATTGGTATTTCATATAGCTTAGTCAGCAGTTCTTAGAAGGCCCTTTTATGATCTCAAAAAATCCCTAATGAGCTTCTATTTGCACGGGTGCACATCGTCTCCGCATCGAGACAGGACGTTGGGCTCGGGAAGGACAGGAGGAAAGGCTTTGCAAGTGTTGCCACCAGGGCACCATTGAAGATGAATGTCATGCCCTCCAGATCTGCCCAGCGTTTGCCCATATCCGAGCACGGTATATTTGATTACTAGTGCATGGCCAGCCGTTGCATGAGTTACTGAATACGGCGTCAGTGGGCTTGTTGGGGTCATACCTCCAGAAGGTTATAGATGCACGGACTCAGTTGTGTCCTCCGGGACAGTAAGTATTGAGCTGTCCTATACAATTGTACAGTGTACCAGCATGCTTATTGCTGCTAAGGTTTTTCCCTCGAAAACCCTTCTAAGGGGGTTTTTAATCCTACACAATAAACTGCGCTATCTTTTTTTGTTTGGGTCCCATAGGCCAATTGGTCTCCATGGATGATAAAAAAATCTATTCTATTCTATTCTTTTATTTAATAATATCTTTAAAGGCCTTTCTTTTATTTTAGAAGTTGTCATTTTATTGCTCAATTGCTCAATAGTCTTTAACTACTTAATAGCAGCTGTAATTCTTCATTCTCTCTTTTTATAATGGTCTCTAGATTAGTGTAAATTCCATGGCTTAGAATTTACATACAAGGTTTTGGCTTCAATACTTTTAACTTTTTTTTTTTCATTCTTTTGCTCTCATAGCCTCTCCCGAGCACCACCATATCAATTCCTCCCCTTCCCGAATCGTCCTCGATCAACAAATTATATGGCAAATTTGACACAACCAAATTCATGGTTGCAACCCTGAGTGAGTCCACAATTCGAAATAATCAAGTCCAGCCCTTTAGGCTAAAAATTTATCCAGCCCTTGAGGCTAAATATTGACAAAACCAACTATAATGTACACTAAAACAATTGGTATCAGAGTCAAGGTTCAATACCTCATGGCAACATTGGTGTGTTTCACATGCTTGAGGGCAAGCATCTCAAAGAAAGTTAGAGGCATTGTTATGGTCTATGGGTAATGGAACAAGGCCTGGATGGGGTCCCATTGGATAACAATTTTTTCATGAAGATCCGCCCTTTTGGTGTGTTGTTTGTACTAGGACGTCTGCGGAGTCGCGAGTATCATAACACTTACCGTCTCCATAGTCCTCAGGTAAATCCCGGACTTCCCATTTGAGCTATTGTTCATAACAATGGCGCTAAATTACCGGCAAGCCCGTGATGGGTTTATGGGCAGCAAATAATGAAGCGGCGAGAATGAACATGGTAGTGCACGCGGTGATGACCTTGAGCCCTGGGGAATTAGGGCGGCTGCATTACTAAGGTTAAGCGCTGGGGGGATTCTAAAGGTTGCAATGAAAAGATTCAACAAAAGAATTCCCCAAAAGGTTAGAAAAAGGGGTCCCGACCAACAAATTCTCTTATGTTTGATGCATAAAAAAGCGGAAGGCAAAAGATCGAAAGTATGTTAGTGGAGATGGTCGCATTGAAGAGGTTGTGTCACGGATGTTTGCAAATAATGGACAACATCCAGCACGCATGGTGCCGCAAAGTGTGCTTGAAGGAACTAAAAGCAGAAGTAGAGGTGTGCATAAAGGTGATTCCTCACGTAGTGAATAATCCTAGAGAACACCACAACAATGAAGACGAATTCTCGCGGATGGAGATGATTTGGTGGAGATGGCAATCTAGTGATTTTGAGCGGGGAACAAAAAAGGCAGAATATAAATTTTGAAATATCTAAGGATCCAAAGGATGTACTTTGGTTTCTTCAAAGCGTGGAGAACATGATAGAACCACATTGTTCCCATTTTGCCGGATGACGGCGCATGAACGATTTTTCAAAGAACATAAACATACCGAGCAAAAAAGCGTGAAAAAAGCAAAAAAAAAGGCGACATTGAAAACTTTCAATTAAAAGGAAACCTTTGTTGTGGTGGTCTTGGAGTGATGAAAGAGAGCGGAGATGGGTATCCAGCAAGCTACATGGGAGTATGGAAAGCGCCCCGAGAAAAGAGAGTTATGCTCTGGATGATTATGAAGATGCTTTAAAAAGACCAACGACAAGCGGGCGGTGCACTCCGGTCAAGAAGACATGGTGAAAGGTGAACTAATTAAACTGTCGGCTGCGGGAATATCTTTCACGACATATTCCTTTCATCACGACTTTCAGGAGTATTTTCTTATTCAAAACTAACCAAACTATTGCGATCTAAGACCTTACAACGCCCTAGAACTCGCCACTATCCATGGAAATAATGCCAAAGAATCTTTAAAACATATCCAGAATCGCTCTCACCATCCACTAAAAATAATGCCGTAGAAAAGGATGGATACGAGGAGAAAAGATGGGTGCGTAAAAAGCGATGGGTACAATCAAAATAAGATTTAAGGATTATTCTCAATTGTTGGGTTTCGACAACTGAGGTCTTTGACGAACCCGCCTAAATCGGATCAATACCATGGAAAATGGGGTAAGAGGGGTCCATCAATGAAAAAGAAGGGGTCATTGAAATCTTCAAGTCATTATAGCCGCGGATGCCCCGGACATGTTGCTAGAGATTCCACATGAAAATAAACAATTAAGAACAAGTGGAGTTGCGGAACCAATAAGTGATGAGAGTGGAACCAAATCAGTGGTGCCGTGATCGGTTGTCTTCTTACCCTAGTGCGACTGACTTGGGGCATTTGGAATCTGTGAGCATACATTTGGTGAGAGTTCCTAAGAGGCACAATCCATAAGGACAAAAGGGTAGAATATCCATATAAGTTGCAAGCCATGTATGCCAAGCCACCTTTGAGAAAGGTCTTGGGAGGAAAGGGCAAAAGGAAGCTAGTTGTTAAATATAGGAGAAGGGCATCTGGGGAAGCATCATCTTGATCCACGGATCTCGTTACTGTAATGCAGGATCATTTTATTACTTGCTGTATTGCAGGTTATTTGTCGTGTGTGTGCCATTGCGGCCTTCCCTCCAGCTAGCTCGGCGGTGGGAGCAAGTTATCGGAGTTTCATCGTTGATTGAGGTTGCAATCTCCTAGTCTTCTATGTGGACTTAGCTGATTTATATTAACATTTTGTATTACAGGTATACCATAAGTCAAGAATTATTAATTAGAGTCCAAAGTATTTATCAGGGTGATTAGTTTGACAAGGTAACGTTGTTGTAGTGTAATGAATGGGTTTGTGGGAAGGCTCCTGTATTGTGTGCATAACAAGAGCTTCGGAATGGGCACATCATTCTAAGTACTAGATGCATGCTCTGGCGTTGGAATGTGAGTAAATCAGAATCCGATGCGATGGATATAGCGACGTACGCAATCTTCCCCAGAAAGCCAATCATGATATTGGTAGAGACATCTATAGTACATAGAAAAGAACCTTAATAATTGGATAGAAAAAGACAACCATGGGTACTATACATCTTTTGTCTTCTTGACTCATTTCAAGGTGTCTTGTTTTATTCTTTTCTCGATATCCATATTGCTTACGTAAAAATTAAATTAGAAGATGGAAATAGATAAAAAAAATGGTAATAGTTGGTTTTCTTTCCATTTATCATATTCTGTGTGAAATCAAGAAGATTTGATATGGCCAAATATGATTAATCTATTGGAATAGAAACAAAAGGAATGGGGAAGTGACTAATGATGATGGATATATTTGAGGACTTGATAGAAAAGACAAAGATTAGATGCTGTAAAATCAAACTGAAGGGGAAAAATCCTAGCTATTTAAGCGCTAAAGTTAGCCGAAGAAAAGAACCATTTGAATTGAGGAATCCAAGAAAGGTGAAAGCGTCATAGTGATATTCTGGAAAAAACGATGGTTTAAATGGAGAGGTATGTGCTTTTGCATGTACATCATATTGTGCATGTTAGCTCGGGGATTCACCTCTATTATAGGTATATATGACATGTGCATTCCTTGGATTGCCAAAAAACCCATTGTACTACGACGAGTTCCATATGAAAAACCCTTTGTATACGACTACATCATTTTGTAAGATAAACCCATATCATATAATCCCTTGCCCAAAACACTTTTGCCAACCCCTTCCATACATATCTGATATCTCTATTATTTTTTTATATATATATTATATATTATCATAGTCATATCATATTATCTGCGAATCCCCATGATGAAGCTTAAGGTATGAATCTGGTCCGAACAACGGCGTAATCACACTCCTTTTTACCGTATCGTCGACATTCAAACTATAAAAACCTTATATTTTTTCTTACGTTATACGATTACGAGGGGCAATAAAAAACCATTTGGTGCACTCATGTTTCATACCCATATCTAGGTGAACCCGGTGTTGGTGCATATCTTAAACTGTACCACTTTACCACCAAAGGTCTTGATTCTCTTCTTTGAGCCACAGCCTTTTGACCTCATTAGTAAAAAATATAATTTTCAATAAAATGTTACAAATATGCGGGTTGACAAGCAGAGCATAGACAACGGTATTTAATTCATGTCCATTTGCAGTAGCATTGTGGTGCCTCGCCATTTGGTCTATTCTCCGTGCTTTGCACAAAGGCTGAGTCCAGGTCATGTGCACCCACGCTGTGATCTTGGCCTCTCCACTACAACCTCTTCCCTGTGTGTGAAACATCCTCCTCCACGCGTAAACAAACCCTTAAGCTACGTAATATGAACAAAGCGGATTCAAGCTATGACAGTTGACAAACATGTTTATGTTCACAATGCTCAAGACTACTAAGTCCAACCGCACTCTCTTCCCATTTTAGAGAACTGCAGGGCATGGCATTAATAGGTTACATCATGCACGCTAGAAGCAGTGCAATAGGCACGTGGGAGGCGAGGGGCATCATCATTACACATATATTAATACGCCCGGTCCGCGTCATGCCTTACACACGTCACTCAAACAGCGGCTCCATTCTGCCCACATCAATTTGCCATCACGTTAGCGGTTTGTTTCTCAGTTCTCGGTTTTTTATGACCATTCTTTTCTCTATTAGGATGCATCTAGAAATTGGATAAAATGCAAAGGGGCATGTGTGCGAAAATATCCGGCGGTTTCAATATTTCCATGTCATCTCATGCGTATGGTGTAATCCGGTGTCCGATCCTATGAAATCATTGTGCGGCGTTTCATCCTCCCCTCCTTCCGTTTAGAAGAAGATCGAGATTGGGGTGGTGTTGTACAAAAATCGGTGAATGATTATACCTCTGGAAAACTCTCCTTTGAACTCATGAAAAGCAATTAGGCATGCAACCTTCCTGCAAATTTGATGCGAAAAAGTACCCAATATTAAAACTTGATAAATATCATCTTTAGTTAAAACAAATAATCAAAATTTTGGCGCCGATTGGCAGCGCTCCCATCCTAACCATGGGAGTTATTCCTGATGTCAGTGTTTTAAAGGGAGAATATTAGATATATAGAGTTAATCATTGCTCTGAATCTCAGTTAGTAATAATGATGTTTTATAGGTTAGGTGGAGGCCTTTTAAGGTTTGGTGGAGGTTCGATATTATTATTTAGCACGGCTTTGAGACCATTTTGACCGCCCAACAAAAAAAGCTTTATGAGGTAACCATAGATATTTAAAATAAAGGAACCCGTGGCAAATCTTAATGCAAAAGAGCAACCATAACCACGACCGTCGGAAGATGTTCAATAGGCGAGTCTAGGTGCCTGGATGCGAGGAAGGAGCATTTGGCCATAGTAATATCCTTCAATACATAGAGGCGTTATGTTTTAGATACTCCATTTTGCACCTTCACACATACCATAAGGGGATTGAAACATTTTCTTCATCAAGCAATCTTGGGCTGAAGCAACGTTAGATGTATTCGGAGATGATACAAAGCGTATTTGTCTTTGAGACGTCCTAGAAGTCGAGCCTTTCTTTTCACTCATTCCCTCATACAATGAATTGCTCAAATGATGATAGTTTCCAACACCTCATTAAACATCGTCAAAGAAAGAGTAGCAAGGAATATCTTCTTCGCCGAAATACATATAGCTCAAACCTGGCAAGAATCACTTGTGAGAAAGGAAACTTTTGTTATAAAGATAGTTTGTACATACATGATGATAAGGAGACTAAGGATCAAATTCTTATGAATTGGACGATGCTCTAGCAATAGAACACTTAGGATTTGATCGAACATATCAATTGTATGAAAAAAGTTACTTCACCTCTTGAAAAGTACATTACCAAGTATGTAATGTGTATCATGCCGGTGAAGATAGTGAGCAAAGGTGATGCCCCAAAACATCTCCCATCGCTGGGAGGAGATCCACGGGGTGGGAGCGAGATTCATTAAAAGGGCTTCAATCTAAAGGAAGGTGAGCGATAGTATTTTTGTATTTGTGGATTCATCGATAGAAAGCCTACCCCCTCCCCTTCCCCCTTTATCAAACGCTAGCTCAAAAAATTCAAAAATAAAAGTCCTAGGACACACTAAGATCCCATGTTACGTGAAAAATGAAACTATTAGAGAATACAAAAGAATATTAGTTTTTGGCTTTAATATTTTATTGATATAATATATACTTTTGCAGTGCCTAGTCTTTGTACATTTTGGTTATTTTTCTCGTCACAAAATATAATACTTTTTAAGGGACATAGGTGACTTACTTTTACCTTCTTCGGCATTAAAACAATAGTGCTCTTTGCACAATAACATTTTAGAAATGCATGGCATGTCTAAAGGCATACAAGAGAATTTAAGAAGGCATTATCCCACACAATTAGTACCCTCAAGCTCTACATATACCATTCGGTGAGCGGAAAGACCAAACAGAAGATCTGAATAGGGTCCTTGCAGATATGTTGAGGATGTATATAGGATAAACAAGATAAAAGTGGAAAGCCTATCTTTATCTAATGAATTTGCTTACGGTCTTCAAGCACTCTACTATGGTATGTTACACCTTTATGCTATGGATACTAATGCTTGGTTAGCAACATGGCATGATCCAATATCCAACCAAGGAAGATGTGGAGGAGAACGATCAACATGAAAGTACGCCTCAATGCTTCATAGCACAAGCTCAAATGAACTATCACGTATAAAAGATGGACATGAGTTTTGAAAAAGATAACTAAATATGGCTCAAAATTCGCGATTAAAGAAGTTGTAAGCTTGTATCAGAATGATAAAGAAGTTGGGACCACGATAGCTCCGCCGTTAAGAAAGTGGGGAACTCACATTTAAAAAAGTCCATAAGGTCATTGTTCTTAGAGATCAATGCTTTTGGGGATCACCATCTTCTTAATTTCAAAGATGGAAATGCTTTTTAAGAAAATCTAGTTAGGTCCTTCGGTCAAGGGAATCCGTATGAGTTCTGAGGAGGACAAAATCTGAAAGAACACTTGTTCAAATGAGAATTTACCAAGCGAGAAAGAGGCCACCTAGGAAAAGATGATTTAAAAGGAACTTCCTCTCTTTCAAATTCCTAAACTAAGGAAGCGTGCTATCTACTTGAATGTGCTTGTACATGAAACTATAATATATGTAAACTTTGTTGACATTGTTTTGTCATTTTGGATAAAATTTTTCTTAAAGATGAAACCATTACATTTGCTAATTAGAATGTTCTAATCCACTTTGTAACAATGACGAATGGCACCCGTCTTCTACCTACAACCTAAGTTGTTACATCCACCATTCCCATGCCGCAAGACAAAAAACTTTTATTTGGCGAATTTTACATGCTTAATGAACACCCTAAACTACCATGCCCGAGGTCGGGTTCAATGCCTCGTTATTGGAACTTCGCCATGATCATTAATTAAGTTAGTGGGGAGGAACCTACCGATACCATATATAGTGGTGGAACAAGACCTACCTGGTGTATTGTGTCCCATAAGCCGACTCTCATGGGTGTTAATCCGCCCGGCCCGTGCACAGTTCGCCGCTTTTCGCCTGCGTAAATTAAGCTGGCTTCGCTTGATTCTAAAGACTGCATCCTCAAAGTCCAAAGATTAGGCGTCGAGACATCGGATCGCCTCGATTGCTGGTCTTTGCTTGTTTTTAATATTTTCTTGAATAGCACAACGATCTCCCTTTTTGTCTCTTGCAGTGCCTAATTTGGACGTCCCCGTAGAGCCGCTTCTGGTACCAGAACTTTTCTCGCAATCTTTTCTAGGTTTTGCCATCGTCGTCCACCACAACGCTGAGAGAGAGAGAGGGAGAGGGGAAGGGGAGAGAGTTTTCCGTTTCTTAAAAAAAATAAAAAAATAATAAGTTTTTGATTTGGGAAGGTCTTAGCTTCGAAAAAAAGAAACTTGAGATCCTAACCTTTAAAATAATCATTGGTTATGCAGAATACTAAATCCACAACTGGTGGATTATGTTGCACAAGGATATGCAAATGCATAGGTAGAATAGAATAGAATAGAATAGTTTTTTTAACGTCCACGGAGACCAATAGGTCATGGGACCCATACAATGGGCTAGTACAATCATTACTACTAGGTTAGAAAAACCCCCACTAAAGGTTTTCAAGGAAAGGTTTTCAAGGGAAGGATATGACTACATAGGATTTTACACCGCCAAGATAATGTATTTGGAACATTAATACCGGGACACAAGAAACAACCTTGGGCAACTTGTTAAAACAATGGATATTGCATTCTTTCTTGAAACATGAGACCATGAGGGAATCTAGATTGCCCAAGGCTTTAAGATGGTACATTCGGTTTGGTCCTCGAGGGTGAGATATAAGGATATGGCGTATGCTGCTTGTTTTGTAAGAAATGAATTTTGTATCTTTAGTCGCTGTTCTTTATGCAAAGGCATCTCTTTCAAATCATTTGGATTGTTGCAGACAATTTGAAACATTTATATTGGGTTTGGTCTTATTATCCACCTCGTGGATCTCTTTGTATAATTCTCGTGAATCGATAGAGATGATCCCTTTGGTACGCTTGGAGCGTGTTTTCTCCTTAGTGATCCGGTGATGTTTTGTTAATTATTGATTTTTAGTAAGGACATCTCGAAGTTAAGAAGCTACCATAATTAGTGCCGATGGGGAACCCTAATAGGTTGAAATGTTAGATGATGTTGAGCTCATAGAAACCGGTTGGAAATGACATTTGGAAGACAAAATACGTTGGCCCCTCCCGGGGTAATCATGTTGGCTTTTTGTGGTTTAGAAATTTGGTCATCTACATGGGGACTGACCAAATTTCCGTGAATGAGCTCTTACATGTAGAAGTGGAGTGTGGTAGACTATGTTTTTAGCTAAGCCCTCTTTTGCCGCATAAGTGGCTAGTTTTTTTTTTATCGGGGGGGACAATATTGAATCGACCATGAACCTCTATTTATTATCCTTCTTATTGTAGGCATGCCTCACCAAGTGATGTTGTGGCGTAAACCATCTCTTAAACCTGTGAGATATGACAAATGTGGACGCCCCTATCATATACGGTGCACTCACCGTGATATGCAAATAGGAGTTCATCCCCATACCGGCTCAGCATCGTGCAGGCCTCCACGTATCAACAACCTGACGAAGTTCCCGCTGGGAAGAATGAAGGGGTCATTTTACCCCTCTCTCCCTCCCCCCCGGGCCTACCTAGTCTAAGGTGAAACATATATGTAGTACAAATACATCACATCACATGACCATCACGAAGGATGGCTCACCACACTCTCTGCATAGACAAAGATCAAGACATCACATAAGTGGAGATCCTACCCAAGGCTTCGAACTCAAGAGGAATGATTGGACGGCTTGTCTCCGTAGTCATCATGCATGCATTCATGGCAAAATGGATTTGGCTGCATAAGAACATGGCTTAGGGTGGTCCACTCCATCCTGCCCTCCCCGGTGCACACTTTGCGAGTAGGTTGAAAAAGTCTTGGGACTTGATTGTAGCCCACCCCAATGCATAGCCGAGGGGGCTACCTCGGATTTAGATCTCCGAAGTGGGCAGGTAGGGATTGCTCCCACCACCGGTCGGCATGTTTGCTCAAAGGTGACTAGAGGCCATTGCCCGCATCGATGAACTCCATGGAAGGTGTCCACCACCCAGAGAGTGTCGAACCCATGCAAAGCTCCCACGCAAATTAGCGTGGGTGCACCGTGGTCCCTGAGGCTTTTTGGTCAGGGGACGTGATCATGAGCTGGGACATGCACCTCCTTGCAAGCCGGCCTCGTCCCTCCACCCACAACCGTGTTTGGTTCTTGTACACATGCGAATTTAATAGTGCATTAAAAGAGGGCTAGCTAGGAGCATCAAACTACTAGGCTTTTAAGGCCTCACCCCCTTCCCAATACAATGATTCCACAAGAGATCATCATCACATACATATCATAGAAGAACTAAAGAATAAGATTTAATCTAAATCGAGTTAGGTTCTTTAGTTATGGCTTGATATCTAGAGGTCTAGATGGCTGTTATGGGCAATTCAATAGGCTAAACCTACTTACACTATGCATGGGAGGCGATTGACTATTGAATTGGCAAAATACCCAACCTTGGCTTGCTCCTCCCTGCTCTGAATGCGTCCATGCTGCCATGCTTAACTTGAAGATGAAGCTAAAAGGGAAGGCGATGAGCTAGGGTCGCCGCATTGAGACCGAGTCGGGGTGGCTCTGGGGCAAGCGCAACCGAGCTCTAGAAGGTTGCCCTAAAATGGAAAGTTAGGGTTTCAGATGCCTTATAGACTATAAGTTAGGCTAGGGTTTCCATCAACCCTTGAGCATGTGGGATATTTGGATGTAGCCCACTTGCCTATATTAATTAAATGGGCTAAAGTGTACACATGAATAAATGTGCACACACTTGCAAGTTGCCCCCTAGGGTGCTACTTACTTTAAGAGCTATCGTCGTGCATTAACGCCAATTGGGATGGCGTTAATGATGATGACCAAAGACATAGATACGGGACCGACCGTCTCACTTTATCCGAACGCCAATAAATTTGAAAAGTACAAAGATTGTTGTGATAAACTAGTTTCCACCATTTCACGGCTAGAGCGAAGACTTTAGTCATGCTATTACTTAGATGGTTTTTGAGCCACCAATACATGTTCCATCTCAAATAGGCAACCAAAGGTCGCTATGCAATGGTTGGTTTGACCAAGAGTGCAGTGTTGCAAAGGAGAAGTTTAAATTGTAAAAGGGGATGTAAAAGTCGAAAAAAAAAGAGTATATATTAGGATGGTCAAGGGGAAGAAAAAGAGCATATTTGTATAAGAAACATGAGCAAATGGTAAGAGAATTAATTGCTTATCTCAAAAGTTCTAGAATAGACCGATCCTCGGCTAAAAACAAGCACATCTATTGAGGTTTGTTTGATAAAGGAGAATCTGTTGAATTGGTGGAGAACTATAAATATCTTGGCTTTAGTTTCAGACAAAACGCCCAAACTAGAACTTGGCGGTTTGAGCAAAAGCTTATGGTGGGCTTAAAGCTCGTTTATGCATGCAACGCCTTGTGTAGGAAAGCGATATATGGAATTTTGATATGAAAAACAATTGTATATTGCTTTAGTCAATTGGTTGTGTTGTATGGTTGTGAAGTTTTGTAACGTTCCTAACTTGACATATACCCTAACCAATAGGGCAACCCCGTTTAGACGTTTTGAGGCCGCTTCCACCCATTTATCTTGCAGGTTGTCTGGAACTTCTGGCACATTCAAGGTTAATACTCGGCGGTCTACCATGAGCCCGTTCACGGTCTCTCCTGACTAGAACTATGCCTTAACAGGCCCTCGAGCATCCAAAACTATACCATATCACAATGATTACCAAGTCTTTTGCAAATTACCCATGCATATAAGGCACCATGGGGACTCAAACCGAGACACGCCTCGATACCAAGCTTGCGTTCCTAACGCGATGCATAACCAAGTGGGCAAAGGCCCTCTAAACGTTTATGAGTAGTCAGCTTCCTTTGTGGCCATTATGTGGAATGCGCCCACCAGGCACATTCAAGGTTCAATACCGAAGCGGCGGTCTACCATGGGCCGATTCCGGGGCAGCAGCGTAGCGGACACACCACTGATGGGGCAACATGCGTATTAAAAATGCATGTATACATCCATGTGGCATGCATAGTGCGTCTGCATGCATGTAGAACTTAAAAGCAAAAGGGTTTTTCTTGTGTTTTTAGAAGGAGCCTTGCAAAGCGTAGGAGGCGGAGAGGCGGGGCATAGAAGGATTACGGTGGAGACACCAAAGGAGCAGAGCTTGGGAATCACATCAAACGGCATCAAACATCTTCTTCACAAATTGGGGGTTTGTTGAGGTTAATCTAAGTTTCATGGGCTGATATCATTGGATTTATCCATGGATTGATAAAAGAAGGTTTGGCTATGTATGTTAGAAAGTATGGCATGCGAGAAACATCCGGAGGAACGAAAGATGGAATAGCTAATCTAGATGCATGGTAATTATCCTAAAAGAGCCCACAGGGTAGGCGAAATGATCGCGGGAGGAATCTGGTTGAGTTATGGGCGCAACAACGGTTTTCAATACAGCAGCGGAATAATCGTCAAAGCGGAGACGGCGAAAGGTCAGGAACATCTCGATATATGACATGGAACAAGGCGATTTGGGCATTAGAACCCAGATGCATGGGTGGGCGGCTCCGAAGTTACAGTCCTAACAGAACCCGACCGTTTGTTGGTTGTTTTAGTTGTTTTATTTGTCCTTTTCCTTGGCGTGCTGTTAACAAATGTCATGTACACCTTAAATAAAGTTATAAAAGTGGATAAATAAATATACAAAGGAGTATAAGGAAAACTATAGAAGTACAAGGGCGAGGGATCCATTACGGACTATCCACAATAGTAAGTTCGTTGACAGAGACGGGGAGATAGGTCTGATTTGATTATTAGTTATTTAAAGTATGCTTTGTTGAATTAAACAAGATAAAGGTCCTAAAGTAACATAAAGGCATTAAACGAGTAGTTCCCGAAGATGGGGCTGGGCATTTTATAGTGATTAGAGCCTGAAAACCATATCCAGTCAAGGCCATGAGGACCTCGGTTTTTAAGCAGTGCAAGATTTGGAGTTTCCATTAAGGCGCATTAATAAATCTTAAAGCTATGGAAAGTGGGTTTTAATTAGAATATTAAAAACCTTAGCTAACAATATTTCAAAAGGAAATAGATGTTGGAACTTTGGAGATTTGGAGAAATTGGGCGGAGAGCAATATGAGGTATATGGAGTGTCTAGATGAGATGAGGCTATGGCGTGGAGCACGCTTGTTAGTCTAAGTGTATACATGTAAGTTTCTAAGTTGTTGCATTGTATTTTTATCAAGGCATCATGGCTAATGGATTATCCCCATACTGGAGAATGGTTACAAACAAGTATTGCATTGTGTGGATTGGTAGTATCTTTCCTTGTTCAAAGTAAAAGTCATTAAGTAGGAGCTTCATCAATGATAGCCATGTTTAGCGACTTTCATCGGCCATTGATTAAATCATCACAGGTATGTCGATAAGTTTAAAAGCTACTAGACATAGTATTGGATGAAATTATATATGTAAGTATGGTAAAGTTACTATGACCAACGGGTTGCTCGAAGCTAATGTGGGAGTTGCATTCATAATGGGGAATGTAAAACTTGGCGTGGTTTGTAAGTGTTGTGAAAATACTAAGTATGGGATATGCTTCTATGTCATTGTAGGGTTCATTGGGAAAGCTACTTCCAGCGGTATGGGCAACCTCGGCAGCGGTATGATCTAGGCACATGTATAGGGAATATTCTAATGAACTTCACATGTCTTGGTCTTTGCATTTGTCCTTTGTTGTTCTTGATATTTTGTATGTGCTTGGATCCTCAGGGTGGGACTTCCGGTTGGGTACTGGGTTGCTCTAGGCATGACTCATGTTTCTATGTTCTATGTATTTGTGCTTTCTGACAGGGCATAGTTCTACTGGCGAGGGGATTGCCCTCGTCCGGTCAACTCTTGTGAACTCCCATGGTAGGGTCCTCGGAGCCGGGCGTGGGGAATTTTGAGGAGGGTATCTTATCTGACGTTCACCACCACTTCTGAGGGCTTGGAATGTAAAGGCTGGTTGCCGGGCAACATCTTTGCTAACAAAGCACGTATATAGAATTTGGAAATTTGAGCTTCGATATCGAGGAGCTATGTTTGCGTGGATTTGGTATTTTTTTGGCTATGTTCTTTTTATACATTTGCTCATGTGTTGCTTATATTCCTTTGCATTAGGTTGTCATTGTCTTATGCTTTGTGCTCCGTGGGATTTTCCGTACGTGTTTGTAGCCCAAGATTTCGTATTTCCACATGCATGTGGCCCGAGGGGGTAAAGCGGTGGTCCAAGCTATACGGTATGGCAGGGTGGCTGGGCTCGTGGTTGGCGAGAAGATTCTAGGGTTGAATTACTAGAGTTGGATGTTATCTTTTATCGAGAATGTTGATTTATTGGATGTTGACCTTACGATTATATTGAGTTTATAAACATTTGTTCATTGAATTTGGAGTAAGTAAGTTCAATTGAAAGGAAGATTTAATTCTTCACCACTATTATCAACCTAGAATTATAGAAGTTTGACAAGATCCCGAGTTGCCGGGAGGGTCAACTCGGCAGGCTAAATCTCACAAGTTTGAGGCGGGGTTGGCATTGGATAGATGGAAGAAAATGAAAAAATACAAAAAGATTTTTCGAATAGGAAATTGGTATCAAGATGCAAACGCCTTATGATATATATCCAAGTGGAAATGTGAAATATTTTCCCTAGACATTCATAGCCCCTAGTTGAAATACCGATCTTCTATCGAATCGCACCCATATCCAATCTTTGCACCAAAGGCTATCTCTGATATGGAGTTATAGCCTTCATGAGAGTAAGAATAGAAAACACGCTCTCTACTGCATGAGGGTTCACACTTGCCTCCAACATTTCTACGAATAAGCTTGAAGAACTTGGATGGATAGCGCCCGGTTTGAAGTGCCTTCTAACAAGCACTTTCTACCGGGCCATCTTCAAAGCATGAAATATCAAACCGAAGGCCGGCACAATAATCAGGGCATGAGGGCCCTATCTAATGGTACGAGAAGAGATATGAGATGGAATCTTGAGACAAAATCCATTATTCCATGTCTTGTCCTTGAAATCTAATGCTATGAAAAGGGCAACTAAAGTTTTCATATCACTCAAGCAAAATTTGGCTTATAATTGATCATAAACTTATTATGGCGCCTATTCCTCCGGACTACAACATGCATAATACAATAACAACTATAGAATATTTCCCATTCCAATGGGATGTGCATGACAAGCACATTATATTAGACAATAAAAGACAAAGGAATAAACCATTGCTAAAAATATAAAACATACCTTCAATTTCCCTTTTTTGAAGCAGAAAGCTTTGCAATCTCAACAAGTGTATCTTTGGTCATTTGAAAAATACTTTGAGTCATGATAGCAATTTTTAGACTATGAGATGATCTCATCTCTTCAAGTTTCTTAAACAGCTGAATTTTTCTCATGGACTCATCTTTCATGAATTCTAATTTCTTGTCTTCTGCTTCCCCAAAACATGATGTCATTTCACAAATTCCTGATGCTATATCCTCATCAATAGCCAGTCTAGATCTCTTCTTTGAGACTGACCAGCAACTCTAGGCTGCATAGAAGCTGTTGATCTGGGACTGATCTCATGTACACCATCTTTATCAGTAGATGTCGGAGTGATATTTGAATTTCCACCATTAATGTTTGGACTTGAAGGAGTCTGAGGTGGTTCTATGTGCATAGGAATTCCTGTATTATTTGTTGGAGGTTGACTGTTTGGAATTTCAAACTATTCTTTCTCAAATGCAGAATCAGTTCCGAATATCTTATAGTATGAATCTGTCATAAATGTTTCCTGTTATGATGAATACATCTCTGCAACGTGGAAAGCTTCTTTCCCAAATACACCGTCATCTTCAGTTCCAGGGAGATCAATGTGATTCGTGCAACATGTTCTCAATTCTTCCATTCTCTCATACCATTGCCAAATAGAATGCTAGTTTCATGTTCTGTCCTCAGCATATTTTTTGGTTCCTCAAATTTAGCCTGAAGCTTATCCCATTTGTTCTTCAACTGCCTCAATTCCACCAAACTTGGTACTATGGAGGTCAATCTTTTCAAAATTTCTTTCCATTGTGAATTAGAGAGATTGATATTACCATTGTTATGGGCCTTGAATTCTATGATATGGCTCAATAATGCAATCAAACATGGCACTATCCGACCATTTCAAGCAGTGATTTTGCTTTGTTTTTCGACACCAGCGTGGTTTTAATTTGGATCCATAAACCATCAATGCTTGGGATTTTTCCAAAGAAACGTGGAATTTTGACTTACTTGCCTCGCTTCAAAGTTTGTCCTTCTAGTACAAACTATTGTGGAATTCGACCGCTTCTTGTTCTCTTTTGGCTCCATTTCTCGACAAGTAGTACTTGAATTATAGGGGCGAGATACTAATGCGGTCATTTGGTTTTCTTGTAAAATTCCTTCCCACGGAGGAACAAAGGCCTTCGAATGATCGAAGCCCTTGTCATATTATCGAAGAGTCTAGAATTTAGAAGATACCAAGAATGAAGATAATCAAGTTTTGCATCCTTGAAATCCCCATTTCATTTGCCGAATAAACTGAATTATGCAAAAATATGAGATAAAATGTAAAAATCTGAAGCAATAATTTTTTACTCATTAATTTTAATCGCCTTTGATTCAGCCGGAATTAAGAAGCTTCGAGAACATTGCCATAATACGAGAATTTGAGGGAAGGCCAAAATAGGAGGCAAGAAACATTTCGGACGAGGTTAAGCTTAATCAAGTAACCCGATGGAAAACGCTCCATCCATTAGTTAAGTCAAAAAATGGTTTTGGCAATAAAAGTGAGTAGGTTTTTCTCACTCCCACCTCACCATCTCTCATTATCTCTCCACAAAAGAAGCTATCATGTGGGAGGTCCTTCCCTCCCTCCCTCTCCTCCTCCCTCCTAGCATGTATGCAAATATGCCAAAAGGCAAAACCACAACTATCAAATCTCGGACACTCCAAAGAAAGAAAACAGCAGGCTTTGCAAGACGAGGGGTTGCCCTCCTCCATGGCTTGGAGGGTGAAGTGGCATAAATCATAGTTCAAAGTTTTGACAATCAATTCAAAACCATAACCCCCGAACATTTGGAACAAAATCTATTTATATTTGTTTAATATTCGATCATGTCACAAGTAAAATTCCATTTGGAAGCCTTCTCCGGCTATCTCGGTTTATGTTCATATATAAAAACTGTGGTCTCATTTTTGGCTATACATATAGAAGTCAGAAATGCTTATCTTACAAGTAATAACAAAGAAACTCAGCTCAAAAGAAGTTGCTTCTTCACACCATTTGTACTCCATGGTGCATTTTGCATGGTTTTGCGAAAAAATCGGTGAAAGCATCGAATAATGTCATAACACGCTTTATGCTAGGCTTTTGGGCGAAAGTGACATCTTGTCAAGCATGTAGAAAGGCAACTTATGCTAAATGTTAAATATGAAGGACTATCTTGATCAACGCATTTGAAAACGAAGCGGTTTTTAAATCACCTGGTCTTACGTGAAAGGCTCTTCGCTTGCGTGAAAGACTTGGTGGATTTAATTGAAAAGATAGTGCCCCGTCTCCATCCTTTATTAAGGAGAATAAACATTTCGCCAAGTTAAAGCAAAAGGCCATACATGTACGCCAAAATTTTAAGAAGCGAGGCCATCACACATATTACGTTATTCTAAAATTTTGCTACTCACGTGATGAATTATTTCCACCTAATATGGCCTTGGGGCCTCCATTTTTCCTTCCAGATGAAGGCACTGATCTTTGAAACTAGCCATGAGTCGTGCAAGCGGTCATGAGCTCCGTAAAGATTTTACCACCTCTCTCATGGCAGAGGGTCGATTCTAATGAAGTTGCCAATTCATGAACTCTATTGAAATTTTCTTCCTTCTTAGTTTCAAGGCATAGTCATTGTTTCTTAATAGCTTACAATCTATATATTTGAAAGTTGTTCACTTGATAAATGCAAAGGTGTTGATATATTGTACGAGCCATTTAACAATTGATGGCTTTATTTATGTTTATAGCAAAATGAATTTAACAAAATGAGGATCTTGTTCTAGTCTTAGCATTACATCATGGTATAGTGCTAGGGTAGTATCAATTCCTTCTACATCAATTCGGAAGATAAGCCTTACCATTTCGCCCAAGAATCCATTCCATAGCTACCTCAAATTAGTTTTCCAATACCAAAATCAACATCCTATACTAAATGTCTATGGGATCAAAGAAGAATAAGAAAATCACATTATTCCAATCTACCCATTCTATGTTTTCTTCATAAAAAATCTTCAAAAATATTGAGGGTTCCTTGCAAAAGATCAAGATAAATATGTTTGATTGTTTCATGGACCACATGGCTTGCCGAAAGGCAATCCTTTTTTGCATCTAGTTCCCCTTGTAGTGTTAGTAGTAGTAAATGACGTTGCATTTCTAAAATAATTCATGTAACCCCGTAGTCACCCAAAACTTTTCAAGGTCTATATTTGTTCAATTTATGTTTAGCGGGTTCATTAGAGGTAATTTGAGATCTCATTTTGTCCCATTAAGGGATGCTTAAAAAGCCACATCAGCTTTTTTAAATCTGTCCAATAAGAGAAGAGCTCCAAAGTATTTTATTCCCAAAGATTAGAAGGCAATTAATGCAGTTCTAACTAACTTTTGCGTTGTCATTTTTCTACTATACCTTTTGATCAAAAACCCAGATTCAACACTATTTGTGGCAATGGATTCGCCTCCTCAAGATCTTTCTAATGATAACCCATTGTTATATCTTTTGGGATGTAAATATATAAGAAAAGAGCAAAAAACCATATTTTTTAAGGTTAACACATATGGCTTGTATTGAAATATATCATAACCATATATCACTTGAAAGATCTTTTCATTCTGCATCTAATGCAACAAACGCCGCAGCATTTTCATGAGTAGATCAAAAGTTATAGGGAAAAAACGATAGCAATGAAGTTGTTAATGCTGCATTAATTGCAGTTTGATGTAGAGTACTCATTCTATTGGAGGATTCTTATGGGGACAAAAGGAGATCTCAAATTACCTCTAATGTTTGAAAAGTCCTTTCAGGGGCATGGTGCACTTGGAGTTAGAATTTGAACCTACTGGTAGTACCAAACTGGTCGAAAACTATGAATCAGATTCTCTTCAAGAAAATGCAGCACCACCTAGCCGGCATCATGAATCCATAGCCTCAGGCGTATTGTTAGAAAGGACTTTATCCACATTTAGTTGCAAGAAAAGTACAAAAAGCTGGCATCATGAATCCATAGCCTCAGGCGTATTGTTAGAAAGGACTTTATCCACATTTAGTTGCAAGAAAAGTACAAAAAGCTAGCGTAAAGGTTCTGATATTACTTCTTCCACATCCAACTACAAGTAAAGTAGAAAGCGGATTTACAAGGACTTTCGAACTCAATCAAGAAAGGCCATTGATCTCGAAGCTTCTTTTGGCAATTTTTGTCGTCATAGACAACCAGTCCAAGAGGAATTTGGATTCATATTTTTTATGAGAGCAATTAGTAATTTTTGTACATGTATTGGACTTCCTATTTCAAGAGGGTCATTTCAGTAATATTGAAAGATAGGGATAATAATATACATTATTAATAAAACAATAGTTTTCCTTAAGGTTTTAGCATGGGAATCATCATATACTAATCCAAATATTAAATTTATCACCATTTTCCTTTAAGAAATATCTTCATTACTGTCTATAAGAATAGAATAGAATAGAATTAAGACTAAGTAATTCTACTTCCTTCCAATTCCTCATCTAGGCACAGGAGGCTCCTCTAAAAGATCTTCCAATTTCTAGCCTTCTGTTCTCCCTAGGAATTCAACAAGAAATGTCCCAAAAGAAATGGCAAATTCCTTTTTAGAGCTTAACCAGATGTTTGTGCTCTTAAGATAATCACATAATCATACATAAACACAAACTTATCTAAGCAAAATCTACCAGAAATACCATAGAGCATCCATAATAAATATTTTAAATTTTTTGGATTTGAAATTGTTTTAGCGATGCATACATTCCACAACATGAAGATATGCACTCTAGTTTTCTAACACCCACACACACACTTCTCCTCTCCTCCGCTTGGCGGATCTATTTAATACTATTACACTTATTGAGCACACTACACACCAAGCCACCTTGACCATTGATGGACTCTATCCAGGCCGTTTACCACTCAAGTTACATCTGAACAACAACTATAGCAAGGGGAATTCTAGAGATAAAGAATAATATGCATTTGAGCAATCTTGGCCATCGAGTCCAAAAAAGATCTAGACCCTCCATACACTTCTGAGTTACAAGATACCGCATTGACCACGCTAACGAAGAGTGCATAAATGTAAGTGCCCGTTTTTCAAAATTTGACCCACAAAGGGATCAGGTTAAACTACAAATCACTTCTAGAGCTATCAAAATTATGTCATCCACATAACTTATTATGAAAGCGTACAAATGTGATTCATCTTGAAAACAAGGAAGCAAATTTCTTGCCAACCTTTGAAAAATATCTTTGTAGAAGGCATTAAGATAAAAAAGTGCTATAGAGGAGTAATATTACAAAGATAGAAAAAGCTTCCGCTTTTAATAACATTGAAATAAAATATTTAATCTCAAAGCATGTTATATGCGTAGGAAGCCACTAATCTGTTTGTAAAAGATGGATGCTATTACCTCTTTTGAAGCATAATTAAATCCAATACCAAGGCTTTCTTTGGACTGTTTTGTATATGTAGAAACACAAATGAAACCGAACTCCAAAGTAAAAACCAGGCTAGCTTAAGAACTTACCGAAATGTAAATAGCATGCTCCTTGTTTCCTCCAGCTATTCCATGAAAAATCTCAACCTTCCTCGTGACCATGAAATTCACTGGCAATGTCCAAAATCCTGTATTTATTTAAATCGAGGCGTGATTAACGAAAACCAAGTAAAGTTTTGAGCAAGTGCAATCATTCCCGGGGGCTTCACCTCTTTATATAGAGCATATGGCATAATGTGCGTGCAAAGGGTCATTGAAACCCCCAGATATCTGACTTTTTCTGGGCTAAACCCCCAACCATACGTAAATATGAATTTTAATTTTTGCCCCTTATCCGGTACATATCGCGGTCCCAACTAGCAATCCATATACCCTTTCCCGTACATATCTTGGGAATGTGGCCGATGTTTATCATACATATACTGGAATGTTGGCCAATGGTTGGGTTTATAATCTTGGCATATGGGATGTTGAAATGTTCATGAAATATTGTCCTAACCCCTATGGTAGATGCTCACCCTTATGGCAACACTTATGGCCAAACATAGCAACCTATGCCACCTCAAAAGGTTTACATCATAACCTATGTCACCTCAAAAGGTTTACATCATAACCTATGTCACCTCAAAGGGACGTTTGCCATCATAACCTCTAACAACCTTCAACATGATAATCTATAACCTTTAAAATAAAATCATAACCTTAAGATGATAATCTATTGGCATAATGACATCATAATGGTTGGGCATATTGGCATCAAATCAACCATTCCGTTTTTGCTTTATAAGTAGTGGCGGGGAGTAGTCTCTTCATCACCATCACCTATCCATTTCCGGATCCTACTCCTTCCCCAAGTTCCTTCCTTCCTTCTCCTCGCTTTGGAATGGCCCCGGATCCAGGTGTTTGCCCGGCGGCTTCGCGAAATCGTCCCTCTTCCGGCCATCCGGGCATGGAGATGATGTTTGTGGCCACATTTTACTTGTTGGAGGGTGAACCGATTGAAGGATCAAGGAGCAAATGTATGCGCCCGGTCGCGGGCTTGATCGGGTTTGTCGCATGAGGCCGCGTCTTCTCTGATGAACATTGAGGCAAGCTGGCCTACTCGCCGAAGTTTACCTTGATGATGCCCCTCCGGGCTATATCACGATGGGATGCAGGGATAATCGGCTTATAATCTAACACTTTGATCTTTTCAGAAAACCGGGGGTGAAAACAATCCATGCATGAGTTTTTTGTAAATCACGATCTCGAATATTATATAATATGGTCGGAATATGGTAGCTTCAGGTAATGCAGGGGTAAAAACATGCAATGCTTCTGCATGCATGAGTTTTCTTGTACAAAAAATCTTCAACATAATATAATATGGTATCTTTTTGTGTAAACTGTAGTTGCATTTGTCTTTTTCTGTAAACTGTAGTAAACTATGGTTCTATTTACTTCAAATAAGAAACTGAAACTGAAAATCTCTTGCACATCCAAACAAAATTATTGCAGGTCTGTTGCAGATCTAATGTTTACAACTTTAAACCTGGCTTTGAACTTCCAAACGCAACCTTCCAGAACTTCCAAACGCTACCTAAACTGCAAGGATGACACACAGTAATCTTAAGTCAGTATTAAGTGCATGCAAAATAGACATTTAAATTATTCTTTCTACATCTATATATGTCGAAACCTGGGTTCGAAACTTCCTTCCTACATTCAACTCTACATGTCCATAAAGCAAGCGGTTCAAACAAAGTTCAAACAAGAGTTCAAATAGGGTTCCTTTTACCACTCTCTAAGCAGAACATATTGTTTACGTTCAGATCAAGGTTCAGGTGACCTTCTGCTTCCCTTTCCCACCACCTAAATATTCCAGAATCCATTAAATATGTCAGACCTTTAAACATTTAAACAAATTCTAAACCTGCAACTGTGAACACATATAAAATACAAAGTAAACATTAACCTTTCGGACCGACGTAATAAATCTCTCAAATTGCAATGTGGCATGGTCATCAAGTACATATGTTCCAGATTTTGGCTTGTAAGTTAGATTAGCCAAAGCAATGACCAGAATCTAATGATATCATATTCTTTGTCCCACAGTCAAATGTGTACCAACTTCTTTTCCGAAATTATTATTGGTTATACCATGCCAAGTTAAGTTCAACCAAATAAGAAGGTCTGGAACTCGATCAATTGGCTCCCTACTTTCTTTCCATCCTCTACCAATCTTCTTTGAATACTAATTATCCTACCCAAGTACCAAGTTGCCTTCAAAACCTCATGCTTTCCCTTAACTTGACATGCCTTGGCTTCCACCTCAAAAGAAAATCGCAGACAATCGGATCCAATGCCAAGAGCGTTGGGTGCATTAATTTCCTTTATTCCTTACATCCATTTGCAAAACATGATTTTTCACTTTGGTTAATCTATCCTTGGAGAGCCAAGGATTTCCATTAAAATTTGGGCGACAAGAGTGGACTTGCATACTTCTTTATTGTCTATCATCACACATCTTTTCAACTTTCACTATTTCATTGCTTTCGGTCTCATCCACCATGTCATCAAATGTATGTCTCAATTCCATCTTTGTTGTTATTTCCTCAATGTCTTCCCACGGTGAGCACCCCACAAGAGCCTCCTGACAACATCCTCTTCATGTTCCACTTCAGCCCGTCTGTCTCATCTTCACACTCCATCAATCAAACTTTGGAAGTATTTCTTGTCAAAATAATCCTCATGCTTCCAAGGATGAGTCCACCATGTGTCAACTCCCTTCTCTTTACAGCAAATGCCAACTTTCAAACACATCTCTTGTGCTTCTCTCATTCCTTCTTTTAAAGCACACGTAATTTTGTCTGAATTGTCAACTGTGCTATAATTTCCTAAATCACAAGTCACCTCTATACCATCGGAACACGCCTTCTTCTCTAAAACATGCCAGATGTTTTCTTGCTTCAAATGTGTGGCAGGGAACAACAATTTCCCGAGCGCTTGAAACTCTGCCACTCTATTCAAAGCATTTGCTGTTTCGAGCAGGTCTGCACCTGTGTAGGACCTTTCATTTTGGATCATGCCTCCCACCTTACTAAAGAAATTTTCACAACAGTCTGAACCCGTGCCACTCAAGGAACGAAATGCCAATGCAATTTTCATCAAAAACTTGATCAACAAAACAAAGAAAATGGCATGACAATTGTATATCAAGGAATGTCTCCGCGGTGATGAAGTTTTGCTTCAAAGTGTGCGTTGGATGCCTTATTATCCACAACCTCCATAGCCTAAGAAAACAAAAACATAACAACTCTTGTGAGAAACAAGAAACCATCACAAACATAAACTCAATAATTACCTTAAGAAGAATGAGACTCAGATGTTTTGCCTTGACACGATCCCACAGTCCATATGCGGTGATAAGAATATGTCAATGTATAAGGCCACAACGAAAATGTAGGTTTCAGTTCTAAAGTCCGCATTGGAGGAGAATTAGATGGATCTCGTGGTATGGTAGACAAGATTGAACCTTCCGTGAAGCAATCCGTTGTCTTTGCCCTCCAATTTTATGCGTCCTTCCTTTCTACATCTCCAAGTTGAAGGCCATGCTCTCCTTGGAATGCATGGAATACGTGCCAAATGTCATTCAATGTGACAAGATCTTCTCCTAAAAAACAAACCTCCCTAGCCGCATTATCTAGTGGATTGATTAGTTTCTTTCCGTTGTGTATAAAATCTTGATCATGCAAGCCTTGAATGCTGCCATCATTCCTCTTTCTTTGCTAAAACCCAACCTTCCCACTTGGATTGCAAATTTTGTTCCTGCATCCTTCAATTTTTGTGTAATCTTCCATCATGCAATCCATCAGAAGCTATGGCCAATTAATGGCCCCAAAAATCCCTCAAATTCTTGTCCCACGTAACTTCAATTTCTTCCCATTGAGCTTTCCGCGGCTTTACTATCAAACTTGTTGCATGTAAGTTGTATGGCTAGGACAAGCTTCTGAAGACGTGCATGCAATGGATTTACAATGAAAACACGAGCATAGTGTGCTATCATATTCTTCTCAAAAGCATCAACTATCTTCTTGTAGCCTCAGATCACCACTTCCAACCTTTTGATGAAAGCTTGGTTCACATGCATGGTTCTCCAAGGCCATACAAAACCCTATTATTAAGCATCTTCTTTTGCATTCCAAAGATATGGACCTCTTTATGATGACTGCTCTCATCTTCGCAACAAGAGTGGGAACACATCCGCTTTCAAGTCAAGGGCTGCCATGTGCCCGCATATATGTTTGCCAAATGAATAAATGTTTCCTCCACTATGCCAACCCTATAAGTAAAATTTTTCCTAGTGGACCGCATTGTGGTTGATAGACTAGGACCGTAGAAATTTAGGGTCAAAAAATTATGCATCCTCCTTCCACCCCATATTCTAATGGTCTCAAACAACTCTTTGGTTGTCTGGTTGTAACGCTCTTATGTCCTCGGTCTTATGACATTTTGAGCAATGTCGAGAGAAAGTTCCACGTATCAGGTTTACCATCAAATTTTCCTTTGTGAGTAAGCCTCTCTTTTATATCATTGCAAAACTTATGCACATCTTTTTCGATTCATGGACTCACTCAAACTTCCTCGTAGAGATCCTGACCTTCACAGACAAAAGCTACATTCTTTATCTTTGAGAAAGTCAATTCTTTCTTCAATAACCTATTTTCAAGGTCATTGCCTTTGGCCATTTTTTGCGCTTCGGTGTATGTGGAAATCTACCCTTGTACAAGTCTTTGTATCACGCCGACCTCTCTCTTTTTTTTCTCATCTTGTCCAGATACTCTCATACCTAAGTCCCTCTCTTTGGGAATTGCTTGCACAATAAGAACATTGGAAGTTTGGAAAGCTTTTACTATCTAAACTCACTCTGCAAAGACTCACATGCCGTAATGTTCCATTGACCTCAACCACCTCGTCACCTATAATCGAACTTTGTTGCTATCTTTGGTTCAGAGTACCAAGATTGACCTGCCTTTGGAATCATCTAGAAAAAGGCCTCAAGTCCCTCTTTTTTTGTGCCATACCTATATTCTAGTTGCCAAAACCCCAACATAGTAAACCCAAACACTCATTTCCCCGCTTTATTTAATTGTTTTATGACAACAATGAAACAAACAGAAGAAAAAATCATGCATCTCGCATGCAAAGATAAATGAGACTATGAAATACTAAAGTTGCTACAATAAACTTACTTGAAGAACTTCGCGACTTGTCTCGCACCACAAATGCTTGTAGGAGCCGGAGCACACAACAAAATGTAAAGCATAATGTTAACGGGCAGATTTATGTGCAACACTAAATTATACAATACTTTGTTACCTTTGATGAAATAGGAAAGCATGCTTTTTTGCCCAGGTCCATTAACTTCCTTTTTGCTGGCCCGCCAACCCTTTTGATTCATTGGACTGTTTCTCCTTCTTTTTGTTGGGCAGCAACATGTGTCTATTACTTTTTAATGTGCTCCTTCATATTGTCAACTACATCCCTCTCTCCGAAATAGAAGAAGAGCCCTGCTGCATGTCATACAAGTAATACAAATGTCTTCCCTCTTTGCATAGCCTCCTATGCTGTCTCGAACAGCTCAAACCTCACTTGATATTGCTCAATAAAAGGGGCAACCATTGTTGACATGCAAAGCTCTACTGCTGCCCTATTTTCAGCCACAACAAGTTCATTGGTTTGAGTATTTGATTCAACATCCGAAAAGGTTGAGGACCTTGTCTATGCTTAAGGAAGTTGTCTTTGTGCTCTTTTGGTTTCCAAGTGTCCGGGGCTGTAAAATTATACATCATATCTTCTCCCCTTTTACCATACTTCAAGTCACATTCTACACACCACAAGCTGAAAACTCACCACTCCATTAACATCCATGGACATAAGCTCAAATCGACTGCTTTTACCTCGATTCTTCATCTTCATTTTATACTTTCTAAACGCATGTTTCCACCTATTTGTTGCAGCCGTAGAGGCCTTCTTAGATAGCAACCTTGCAAATTCAGGCTCCTCACAAGTTGCTTTTCGAACCGCCACGCCTTTTTTCACGTTTCACGGCCCCCTGTGGATCACTTGTATAATCATCTACATTAATGTCTTCCTCAACCTCCCGAATGACTAGTCTTCGCCTTTTCTTGGGATGATCTTCAATTTCTAAATGCACATTTGATCTTCACAACTGTTACCTTTATGAGAACCCTCGGTCTCCCAGAAACTTATGCCTCCCTTCTTGCTTCTTGGAAAGTGGCAACTTTTTCACCAAGAAAAGCAAATGTCTTTTCCTTCTAACTGCCTCCAAACCGGGCCAGCTCCAACTCACATCTCAAATCAAAGAAATGAGTAGTTGTTTTTCACTACGACAAAACCAACTGAGTAAACTTCGCCATTCCCGTCAACACAAAACCACCACTTCATCGCTCCATTGACATGGCTTTACAAAGCACCTACGCTAAAGAATTTTGTTTAAGAAACAATAAATCTGAGATGTACATAGAAATAACAAACCACCGTGGTACCTCAAACGAAAGCAGGGGTTGCTTTTTATGCTCTCTTTGTCCGCCTAGATAAGGAAGAAACTTGTTTTAACTCCGCAAAATGAAACTCACAAGATTGTCACAAGAGAGTCAAAGGAAATCGAAAATGGATGGAAGAATAGACGATTGGTGCATTCTATAAACCAAATGTTGCAAAATTTATGAACGTAGGGTCTATAAACCTTTGAAGATCCAGAAAAACTTCCACGGTAAAATTTCATCCAATGTCTACAAATTCGTCCCACGGCTAAGAATTTCGTCCACCAAATTGCCAAGAACAAAGACCCGCCCAAGATTAAGCTTGTGTCTTCACCATACACCCCTAGAAGGATCCATACACGGGAGCCATCTCCCCGACCACCTCTACCGTGACAACAAACCGGAGGTAGGTGGGAAAATTGAGATGGCAACCAGGCCGCATACACGGACCCCTAACCCAATAAAAAATACCCTACCAAATAATGAAGGTGGTTTGTAATGTTGTTCAAGGTGAAGCCCCCTTGCAATCATTTAGCTTACATTTACGCGATGTGTTTACTTAAAACAAAGTTGCACCGGACCAAAAGCCGCAAACATTAGTTACATTCATTTACAAGATGAAATGCTTTGGGAGACGAAAGCACCCTTATGTCCGGGCTGAAAGACCCGAATAATATGCTTGAGCAAGCAAATGCTTTTAACTCGAGAATGCTTGTTGGAAAACAAGGATAATGATTTAGCTCTTCTTCTATCACTTCTTCCATGCTATCGAAGCATCTGTACCCAATATACGTGAGAGGCTCATCTGTTTGCCTTAAGATGCATCAAACTTTCATATAGTACTTATAGAATTAAAAAAGCAAGGCATGGCAAAATGGCCTTTACCCAAAATACTAACTTCGATCCTAGTTGGAGCATCCAAGGAAGCCGCTTTGTAGGACCAACATAAGAAATGTAGAAGGAAAGTATCCATTTACTTCATGCATCTTGATGATAACTCTAAAATAGAAAACAAGACTCGTGTTCAATCAAATAAACGCTCCCATGGTTTTATTAATCCAAAGTGCACACATCTTTTTGATGCCATAATGACGTAAGATTCTACATTAGAGATGTATTTCCAACAAAAGAGTATGCACTTGTTTAATTCGACATGATTAGCAAACCTGCAATAGTACCGCATGGTGCATTGAATTGAATTGGAGATTGACACATCTCTTGAAATATTTTACCTAAATACGTAAGCTACCGAATTTTGATAGGTGTTCATTCTTCAAAGATTCTTCTCAACTCTTCTACATCCTCTCTCCGCCAGATATGGCATATATGTTTAGCAATAAGATGTAAATTGTTGCACTTTCTCGATCCATATTGAAAAGGCTTCGCAACACACATCTTCCTCGTCCCAAATCACCATGAACCCCGCAGGCACTAAGTAGTGTTACCCAAGATGTGACAACAGGTTCAATACTCATGCTATCAATCATATCTTCTCGCCTCATCTAATTTTCCATATCGCCCAAGTAAATCTATCATGCAACCTTGTTGGTGTGACATTATGGCCTTGGCTTGCCAAAAAAAATAATGACAACCTTTGTCAACAAAGCCAACATGACCGCATGCAAATATTATGCCGAGAAAGGTAAGATCGTCGTGAACATCCCTTCATATTGCATCCGGCCGAAGAGCTGAAAGTCTCATTAACACGACCAATCTGGAGCATATGCCGCAAGTATAGAGTTCCATGATATGACATTGTGTTTGGGCATTTTCTCAAATGCTATCCTTGCATCATTAAAACATCCACATTTGCCATACATGTTGATAAGGGCACTTTCAATAACAACATTTGGCACAAGCCCCCACACAAGATACGGCAGCAGTGCATCTGTTTTGCCTTTCAAATTGGCATTAATACCACGGTGACATGCATCAAGCATGGCTAAATAGGTGACCCTATTAGGTTGTGCCTTCAAGCTGCATTTCCTTAAACAATGTAAATACGATCAACTTCTTCAATCTTCCGCTCTTGTCACAAGATTATATTCCATGAGACAAAGATCCCTCCGGAGGCATTTACGTAAACAAAACTCGGCTTCTTCAAGACTACCATATTGAAAGTAGGTCATAGCATTCCATTCCAAGATACCATATCCCTATTAGGCATTTTGTCAAATACATTCCTAGCTCCTTGCAGATTTTGACAACGAAAGCATAAGCAAAAATCATGAAATTCCATGAAAACACATTGGGCTCCCCGAGATGCCATGGAAAACCGCACGTGCATCCTTCAAAGCACCACACTTGCCATACATCTCTATAAGAAAATTTGCCAAGAATCAGATTTTCCATACCCATTTCTAACTATCTCGTTTATGAAGCTTCTTACCTTCTAATAAAGCCTTCGTCCATAGCTATTGAGAGGTACATAATCTCGATATTCTAAGCCAATATAGCCCTGCGGGCCTTTAATCGTAAAATTCCTTGCATGTTTTCTTCGGCCCATCTGAACAAGGCGCGATTGTAATTCGCAAAGATAATCTGTAAGGATAAAAGGATATTTTTATTGTCATCTATTGCCAATAGATCACGAAGAAGTTCATTATATATCTCTAGCATCCAGACTTCTCTCAAGCCCATAGCTGGCCGTGTTCTAGTCCATTCTAAAAGAATAGACCAAATCCCGCCGAATTTACATGCCGCTTATCCAAATTGAAACACCACCGACGAAAAACGCAGATGACCTAGCATTTACAGGGAGCAAAGCAGGTTTTAGCAAATACAAGCATATCCTAAGAATATTCTGGCATATACCTAGGATATGCCACAAACCCATATAAACAAGGGTTTGCCCCCCTAGGGGCAACCCAAAAAGCAAAACAAAAGGAAAGCAAAAAAAAGGGCGTTCTTTCATATGCATGTACAAATATTAGGTCACATGGATGTTGAATGTAAATGATAACGCATGTACAATATCGCATTTAGGTCAAGCTTTTCTTTTGTGGAAAGTAGGGATCACTATTTTATTGTCATCTTAAGGATGCTAAATGATTAAAGTGTAACCTTATTCCTATATTCCTCTAATGGAAATGCATGACAGAGAAGAAATTATGTTATTCCATCACCATACTTTCATGTCAGCCTTGAGAGCGGAAATTGAGATTGGACTCTGAGGTACTCTTTATGGAAGACAGTATCATATTGTTCTGCCACCTTTTAGATAGGCATATGGAACATTTCAGAATCGACTTTATTCCAGCATGGGGGAAGAAGCATAAACAGGAAATGAAAGCGATGCAGTGGAGGAATGATGGGGTGATTGCCCATGTGGAAATTGTAATGCAGATGGGCAGGAGCGAGTAAATGTTAGAAGGAACCACTGAGTTACTGTTGTTTGGAAGAGTCTAGTGTAGAAGGAGAAGGTGGATATGGATAAAATATATGTGATGGAGAAGTGGTTGAGTAGTTGTAGGTCATGTGATTGATTGTTGTTGTATCCTAATTAGGTATATTGAAGTTGTCTTGAATGATACATGGGCCTTGCTTATA
Organism: Isoetes taiwanensis; assembly: GCA_021234155.1. Taxonomy (NCBI): domain Eukaryota; kingdom Viridiplantae; phylum Streptophyta; class Lycopodiopsida; order Isoetales; family Isoetaceae; genus Isoetes; species Isoetes taiwanensis. The sequence continues at coordinate 1,719,146 of JAJEKV010000002.1, read as the reverse complement.
ACTAAAGGTTTTGTTTGGCACCACAATTTGCATGATATAGATATGGATAGGCTTGGAATCTAGATTTTGGATTAAGCAGCCTTTTCATTTGATGCCGAATTTTTATTTATACTTACAAGATTTTTGAGAAAAAAACCTCTAATTTATCGGATTTTACTTCGACTGAAAATTTGCTAGATTTGGAAATGACACACGCGCGAGCGCGGGGCAAACTTTTTAGGTCCCATCGAAAAATTTCTTGTATAAGGGAAAGGCCCCCTGGCCTGTTTTCTGCCCGGGAAAGCTGGCCGACGCGCGAAGCGCGGAGGCCTGCTTGACCGGGCAGAAAACAGGCCAGGGGGCCTTTGCCCTAACGGAAAACATCCATTGGGCTTCATTCTGGGCTTCATTCTGCTGCTGAATGCAAGGTAAAATCGACGGAATGCAGGGTAAGATCACTGGAATGCAGGGTAAAATCGATGAAGGAAGGTAAAAATCTGCCGCTGTTCTTCTCAAAATCTGCCGCTGTTCTTGCTCGATTTTCAGATTAAGAAACCAGGCCACGTGTCGTGATCTGATTGGATGATAACACAGAATGAAGCCCAATGGTTTTTTCCGAGTTGGATATCTTGTGTTTAGGGTGAAACTTTCTATTTTCCTGATAGAAAAAAATCACGAGAAACTTGCCGGAAAAGTTCACTTGACTGAAAAATTTTCAATTCCAATCGTTTGGTTTATTTATAGCGTTCCCAAGAACTTGCCCAAAACTTGGGCGCCCACACACTCAAATTTGGACCCTTAGATATGGACAACTAAAAATAAGATGGGTGACAAGTGGCACGCCTAGGTGGCACTGACCTGGCAGTTCTTTAGATACGGGCAGGGGAGGGGTAAAAAAAACTCGAGGAAAAAAAAAAAGCAAAAGAATATGTACAAACAGGAGACCAAAGGGCCCCCCAAAAATCATAGAACGGAAAAATGTTTTTTTTGGCAGACAGAGCATCTGATCAGAATAGCGCAGTAACAACTCTATTCAATCCGGCAGATCAGAAAAAGGGGCGCCGGACTTGGATCGATATGGTACAAAACAATATGGGAGGACCCCAGCTGGCCTGCAGCAAGCTCTGAAATGACAGCCCATCTCTCTGATTTTCCTTGTTCTTGCCTTAATTTGAACCATCCATCTGCTCCGGCCATAGCCTCTTTTCAGTCCAATCCAATGCCCTGTCTTAACGCCCTTGTCCTGATTTTTAATGTCGTTTTCCGCATCGATTTCTGGCGTTAAATGCTTGCCAGTAAGCTCCAAAACTTGAATCTGCGGGATTGATGCTGTTGGATTTATGATTCTAGCTTGGTTTTTCCTCGATCCGATCCAAAAGTGGCATCGCCGCTGTTACCCATCCATGATTTTCTGATGATTTTTGTTCTTCTGTGGCAGATTTGGACTCTGTGTTTCTAATCACATCACGGGTGTCAGATTCCGGATCGAAACTGTCAAAAACTGGGGGGAACCAGCTGTTGCGTCTTGTATTCTAGGTACAGATTCAAAAAATCAAGGCGATTCATGCTCAAAAAGGGGCAGAAAAGTGTACTGTTCAATCCTAAAGTGTTCGAAAGCGCCCAAGAATCGCGCATTTCTACATCGAATTCCTGCTGCATAATCCTTAAAATCGAATTAAAACCCCGTTCTGTATTGAACAGGGCTAAAAACTCTACAAAAAGGGGTTGCATTTGCAAAAGCAGAGCATAAACCATGGCTATGGCAGAGGCGAGGAAATGGGCGGTATTAATCTGCTTATTTTTCACCGGATTTGCAACGGCACAGCTAGATTCAGCAGAAATATCAGCGTTGAAACAGATCCGGAGCAGCATGCAGGATTTACAGGGCTCGCCATTCTTCTCGACCTGGGATTTTTCGTTAGATCCATGCTTATATTTCAGCGGAGTGGTATGCATGGAAACAGGGCAGGATGGAAACGTGCACATTGTAATGCTAAGCTTGGGGAACGGATTTGGGGCCACTCCAGGCCTGGCCGGATCTCTAAGTCCGGCACTGGGGAGCTTGAAATATCTACGAGCTCTAACAATAGTCCCTGGAAAAATCAAAGGATCAATTCCGGCATCGCTCGGTTCCTTATCTCAGCTCCAATTCCTTGGTATCCGAGGTAACCAATTAACTGGGTCCATTCCTGACGAGCTCGCTAATCTTTCCAGCCTCCAGGGCTTAGATCTGAGCAATAATCAGCTCTCCGGCCCAATTCCAGCAGGCATTTCGAATCTTCCCAGCTTGATTACCCTTGTTCTTTCCATTAATCAGCTTACCGGATCAGTCCCGAGCTTCTCCGGGCCCCTCATTCATCTAAATCTCGAAAAAAATATGCTCTCCGGCAGCCTGCCATCTCTGCCCCAATCTCTCAAATACCTCTCCCTTTCTCAGAATTCCTTTTCTGGGTCCTTGAATCAATTGGCCTCGCTGCAGCGGCTTAATTATTTGGACCTCAGCTTCAACAAATTTGAAGGAAAAATCCCTTCTGAGATTTTCGGCTTCAGTTTATCGGACTTGCTGCTGCAGAGGAATGCTCTGAGCGGAAATATTGTGGTTACTGCACAGGCATTATCGATCAACAGGATTGATGTAAGCTATAATTCTCTGGCTGGAGAGATACCCACCATTTTATCCACCGTTCCGAGCTTGTATGTCAACAATAACAAGCTGAGCGGCCAGATTCCGTCGGAATTCGTAGTGGCTATGGTGCTGGGCGGAATGCAAAATTTGTACCTGCAGCATAACTATTTCTCCAACATTGCTATCAGCACGAATCTGGATCTTCCGGCTAGCTGCATTTTCTGTGTCCAGTATAACTGCCTTGATCCTCCGACCCAAAATTCCTGCCCGGATAATGCAGGCCGCGAAACTGCTCGGCCTCAATACCAATGTAACGATATCAATGGTAACTGGGATTAAAATCCGCCGCTGCAGCACGGTGGATTATCCTGCTCTAGCCTGTATACTAGTTTTTTGTCTGTGCAATAAGTTTCTGAAGGGATTCTTCGCAAAATCCCTCTGTTTTCTGACCTGTGAGTATATGAAGATTTTTGGGTTTTCCAGATACGCCGGATTGCTAGTTTTACGTCTGATCTGTTATGTGATTTAAGAAGAAATGCTCAGTTCGTTGCATTCTGATCTGTTTTACTGTTATGATCTGGTCTGATTTCTGATTTTTTGATTTGGTAGAACATTCCTGTCATAATTGTTGGCTGTTTTTGTCGCTCGTACAAATACGTCGGCAAACAAACGGCTACGATTGCTTCGCTCCGACGGCTCAGATTTGATTCGCGTTGAAAGAAAATTGAACGAAGAAAACATTTAAACATGTGCAAAGACCAAGACCATGTTCAAGTCTTTTTATTATTTTTTTTTCTTTATGAACTAGAGTTTGGTATGTTTCCATTGACATTTGAGTTGTTTGTCCCCTTGTTGCTTCATTGCAACTCTAATTCTTCAAGCTCCATAAAAAAGAGTGGGATTTTCAAGTTCTTGTTATTCTCCCACCCAATTTTGATGCATTGCTCGTGACCTTGCCTCGAAGAGGGTTAATATCGACAAATGACCTGACCTCAGTGACTGACTGACTAGCCATGCCATTCCCTTATTCTAAAAGCTCAATCTCCAAACATTGAGGTGACCCTCCCATGTCTCCAAGAGACTATTAGGCTACCTTTTTCTCCTCCCCTTCCAAAAATGATCCTTCGTCGAGTAATTCTTATATTGCTCCGCTAGTTGCTGCCAGTGCATAATCAAGTCCTATAAAACCTTCAACTCTTGAAGAAATCTAATATAATAACATATTAGTTTACTAGGATGTGAGATCTATACAAAACGTCATCTAGCTTCCTAAAGCCTCAACTTGATTTAGTTATGCTTTTTCAAGTTGAAGAAAGTGATATTCTTTCAAGGGTTCTATACTATTGCAGACATGCCTCAAAGTTTCTTTCTAGTGGTCTTCTTGTTATTGGAAGGGGAAACTTTCAGGAGGCTTGGAAACCTAGAACTGGCCGCGTTTCGCCGGGCCGGCGTCGCCGCCGCCGGGCGGGCGCCAGAGAGTTTCCCAAAACACCCCATGCGAATCGGCTTCCCGGCCAGAACCCACGAGACCCTAAAATTTCCTTATTCTTGAACTGTGATGAGAAGTTCTATCGAATCCAAGGAAGTTTAATCTGCTATTTTGTTTGTGGAAGATCTATTATGGCTGGAGTAGGAAACGAAAACACACCTTTTCAATGAAGAAAATGGAGGAATGCTTTCGCTAGGGCTTGTAGAGCTTTTTGGCATACAGAGCGTAACTTCCGCTATGGCTTCCGGTCACGGCTATGGCTTTCTTTGAGCTACGAGCGTAGCCGCGATACGCTGCGTGAGCTTCGTCACGGTTATGGCTTTTGGAGCGCATCATTCCCTACACGCCTTTATAGATCCAAAACGAGATTGATTTTGTAATAGATTCGTGCAGGCAGAATGTAGATGTCTTCACGCAGAGCAAAGAGACCCCAAATTTTGCTCCTCAAGAAAAACTCTAGCGGCGCCACCAGATCGCCGCCAGAAACTTAGACCCTAAAAAGTTACTGAAATCGTCGGAAATTTTAGGGTCTCGTGGGTTACGTAAAATTGATTATCAACAGTGGTACCAATCTACTCCATGTTTTACCCTTCTATGACCTCTGTCTTTGATATATCTTAGTACTTATGTGCATAAGTTGACGATATTGCCTTGTTAAGTTTTGCAATTATTATGTTGAGTTGTGGTTATCTATACAAATATCACCCATAGGTAACAATTTTGGTAGACTTTACTAGACTAGATTTTCAGCCATGTGCAATTGGGGTTGTCCTATAAAAATTATAATTGTGGAATTGAATATCATATGAACGTACTTCCACAAGAGTAAAAAATTAGAATGTTGACGTCTAAACAATACCTACCAAGTCAATAGAGATTGAAGTTGTCCCAAGAACGTGATGCTTCCTTAAAATCCAAGGTTTTCAATTGTGATAATAAAATGGTGGGGCTTTCAAGTTTATATATTGCTCCTAGGACAAGTTACCCCCCTCATTTGTCTTCAAATACAATTCAAATCCTATTGAGGCCAAGATTTTCTTCGCATTTGTTTTTTCTCTTCTTTGTTGCTTACCATCTTCCTTCATTAGAATTTCTAGGAAGCACTACCATCTAAGATGCATCCAATTGTCTCTAACAATAAGCTCTCCCAGGCTCTAAGACCTCTATGGATGGTCTTGTATCTTCTATATGTCTTCTACACTTCTTTGTTGAAGAAGTACAGATTAGAAAAGTGGAAGACCCTCATCATCCACCAAAGCGAGTAAATCCTTCTATATAGTTTTCTTTCTATAGGACTCACTGTAGTGACTAAGAAGGACTTACACAATCGTTGTTTGATCTCAAGTATAAGTGGGAAGATGTCGCTTCCAAAGTATCCATATAACCCAACCCCGACAAATAAGAAATGCACATTTCTTTTGTTTTGACTAGGAATGAGGTAGGATCCCCAATAAAGTCCTCTGACTATTAATATTTGTAGAAAACAAGTGACAAATCCAAGTCCAAACTGACGCTAGCTATACATAAAGAGCATAAACTAATGCTCAATTCTTTCCTTTCATAAGTCACAAATAAACAAAAGTGTTAGATAGAGTTCGAAAACCAAACAAAAGTTGTCGATCTGATCTGGAACTTGGCCGAAAGGCCTGGTCACAGGTCGGTCAGAATAATATCGGCGGCTAATATCTAGACTGAGAAAATAAGTTGTAATGAGAAAGGAATTTTTGATCTGCATCTCCGATAATGGTTTGGCATGTCAGAAAGACGATTCAAAAATTAGGGTTTGCATATCCTGCTTACTACTTTCACGTTTGGATCGATCTTGCAAAATGCCCCCTTTTATAGAGATTGCAGCTCCACAATACATGGATTGATGCCTTTCCAAAGGATGATTCTCCTATTTTAAGGCTAGAAACTTGCCATCTATCTTCTGCTCTAACTGAGCTTGTAAGTATTTGCCCTCTTTTAGAGCATGTGAAACTAGAAAGCTGTTTAACATTCAACGAGATGCTAATATCTAGCAGGAGCCTTGAGCATATATTTATCTCAAGCTGCAACATCAAATTTCTCACTTTGCAAACTCCAAATCTCAAGCTTCTAGAATTTGAAGCGTTGAAGCTGGGTGCAAAATTGATACTGGGTAGCAGAAATCACCGTCCGGATGCCACTTACATGTGCTTAAAATTGGCATGTTTTAAACAGGGCGGGGTGTGCGCACGTCAAATGACAGGCTGAGAGAATCATTAGCTTGAATGGTTGCTGGAAATATGAACGCTTGTAGCCTGCCATATTTGTGGATGATGGGCTTGCCCATCTTGAATTCAAGCAATATGGAGAGGTTATTTCTTTTAAAGAATTGCCTAAACTGAAATTCAATAATCTGCCCTCATCAATTTTCAATACACAGAAATCCGGAAGAGACAAAACCAAATTCACCTCTCCATTCAATTTATAGAGCCATTGATGCAGCACGGAAGAGAGATTACAGGCAAAGATTATCTGCAAAGAAGGAAACAATGAAGAAGAATTCTTCTTCTAAAGTTTCACCTTCAAGGAAGAATAAGAAATTGAGAATGAGTGACCGCAAAATAAAAGAAATTTCAGGATAAATCTTAGAGTATTCAACGAAATTACTACAAATGTTCATGACAATGACAAAGACCGTATCCTTAATAGTCTTCTTTGGAGAGCAAGAGACTTACCAATTGCTTCTATGAAGAAATCTAAGCAGGTTACTGTGGCCGAGCAAATGTTGAAGAATTTGAGCGAAACAATGCAAGAATATAAGTACGAGAGGAATTATGACATGCTTTGTGCAAGAAAGTCCACCTGCTAATGGCTGCAACAGGTACAAATGATATGAAGCCTATGAACCAAACAGAAGTGCCCAGATTGCTCAGCATTCCTAAAAAAACAATTTCAAATGCTTTTCAAAAAAGGTGCAAGCTAACAAAGGAAGGAAGAAAGGAAGAAATTTTTAACGTCCACGGAACCCAATCGGGTTATGGGACCTGAACAAGCAAAGGGGGTAGAAGCCCTAACAGAACACAGGGCCGAAGCCCAACGAACAGAACCTGGGGTCAAAGCCCCGTTACAACACGCAATACAGGGCATGAGCCCTACCAAAACTCGAGCATTAGCCCAGACAAAACTCGGGCATAAGCCCAGGCAAAACTCGGGGCTATGCCCCACAACAAAGTAAGCAATAAAAGAAAATCCAATCCAAAACGGAGTCGGGACGCCCCGGGCTATACAAAAACTATCCATGGATCAGTCGGCCAATGATCCCGGATAATAGCCTGGCCTCCCCTGTACACAGCCCACTTCCGTTGCAGTCGAGCTTCGCGGACTCGGCATAATTCTTCCTTTCGTCTGCAGAGCTGTGCGGGGGTAAAGTCTTCCTGGACAGAGAAAGCGGTTCCCTTCAAGTGATTGCCATGTCGGAGGATGTGTAATCTGGACGAGGGGTCCCGAAAGCGGACTAGCAAGTGCCGGGGGCGGTCGGGTCGAGCAGCTCCAACCCGGTGTGCAGAAAGGACGCCCGCTGCCTGTACGTGCATTATCTGAGTAAAAAACCGGTCCACCTCAACTGTAGCAGAAGTGTCACTCGCCTCTTCCAATCCTACGATGCGTAGGTTCAGGGCGGACGTGTGCTCTGTGTCTATACTCGGCTCCGAACGTGGGACCTCTGCCTGCTCAGCAGGTGGACAATCCTGTGTCTGCGGCTGTGTGGGCCTAGGTACTGTAGCATCCTCCTGAGGCATGGCATCTGGTGAAGCATCATTGTGCTCTATCGACTGCAGCAATATCTCCAAAAGATGTACCCAGCTCTCTAAAGGTAATTGAGCAGATGTCTCTATGAGAGTGACATTAGATTGAACCGTGCCAAGCTTGATCAACATGTCTGGGGGCAAACAAGGGATCCAAGCAGTTATTTTGTTCAAGGCCGCAACTGAGGAGGCATTGAGAGCAGATTGTGCCAGGACTGAACGCTGGGGCCCAAAAGAAGGGGCTGCCTGGAGATAGGGCTCTATCGTGGGATCATAGGGCTGACCAGATGATACCGGCACCTGGATAAGGTTCTTTGCCTTGCGGGTCTCTCTGGCCATGCGTTTGATTGTACGGGTCATGTTGAGGTTCTGTAAAAGAGGAACTGAGGCCACAAGAACAAGTTGTATATAGGTAGACCGAGGCAGGAGCAGACAAAGGCTGAGAAAATGGGGCTAGAACTTAGAGGCTGGGCGGAAATCAGTAGCTGGCCTAAGGTATAGGGAATTGCAGCTGGTGTGGAAAGAAACTGTTCAGCCGCTGGGTTAATACCGGCAGAAAGATATGGGTCGTTTGACCCATGAGCGAAATTTGCCAAACCAACCTACATGGAGGGATCAAAGGAAACCACAAAAAGCCTGTTCTGATGTAATAACCGACCTCTTAGCCGAACCGATCTGGTGCAAATCCCGGTGAATCAGAACTGAAGGCTGTGTCCGAACTGGCTGGAAGCTGCCGAGAGCCTATGCTGGGGAATCCGAAACTGGAGGTTGCGATGAAGCCGATCCGCTGTTCTTGCTGCTGCCGACGTCAGGTACTCTTGGCTGGCTTGGCTGGTGCTTGGTGCTTCCACCTGAAGGAGATCCTCACATGAGCTGAACTAGAGCGGGCCTTGGGCGCCTAGGCGGCAGGCGGCGGAGGGGAGGGGGACCTTGGTCAATGTTCAGGAGGAGGAAGCAGATGGATAGCATGTTAGATTACATAATGAATGATAAGGAAGTAGTGTGGAACTACTTTGCCACTGCTCATGGTAAATGTGAACATGATGGTGCAGGTGCTGTTATCAAAAGGCTGCTAAGTAAAGAACAGTCCAAACCCAATCGTGCACAACTGAGTCATGCTAAGGATATTGTAAAGTTTCTGTGTACATATTTCAGCAGTCTACCAGTTGATAAAATAGATGAGATCGAAAGATTTGTTTGGGTAAAGACCTGTCAGCAGAAGTAGATCAAATAGGCTTGCTGATAGATGCCTCTCATGTTTCTACTTGTTTTGCATGGATCAGAATTATGACTCCTGCATCAATAGAGGTAGATTTGGAAAGTGAGAGGTAATTGACGTAAAACTAGGAGTCGAGAAGAGAATGGAGATTCTTGAATAAGCCAATGAATGGATCAGTAATTTGGTTGAGATAGGTGACAATTTTGCAGTGAATGCTGAGATAGACAATTCAGAGGATATGGACTTCTACATCCTCAAATGCACAGAACCCCAAATGCACACTTGAAAATTCAAACAAAGATGGATGGGATCAAGAATTTGGAGTCAATGAGGTTATCTTAAGTGGAGACTATTATCAATTCTTGGAAAATTTCAAGTACATATTTCTTACTAAACAACCTAAGCCTCCACGCACAGCCATGTGGTAAGATATCTTAAAATTGATATGGAAAAAATATAAGGCACAGACATGTACAAACTTTCACAGGAGACCAATGAAAAAATTATGGCCAGTCTCCCAATAACCTTGTAATTCTTTGACACTTAACCAAATTGTCTTAATTCTTTGCAATTGATTTATTTTTCTAGTGCCTGAGCATATAAGCACATTTATTTAAATATTAATGAGATTGCACAAGGGTCGTATGCATGGATACATACTTCATAATGAAGATTGAAATAATGTCTAATGTACGTCTTTGTCACAGTGGAATAATGCTAAAATATTTTGGTCACGTTATCAATCAATATCCCAATATTCTTGGCAGAAATATATCGTTACGGCATTTTCTGGATGTGACGTGTGTCAATTCCAAAGACGACACGAAAATATTTATGCTTAACTATGAATTTATTATTCTGACTCGCCTAAGATTTTTTCAAATTAGGTTCTTTCATGCTTAAGCTTCCACCCAACTATTTTTGCTCCTAATCCTTCCAACTCCTTCTGCTCCTGATCCTTAACGGATTCAAGCTTTAGTTCATACAACGTGAACAAGGCACATAACTATGTGCTTAAGCAGGTGCCCAAGAATGCGGACGTAGCTCTACAAAATAAAGGTTTCCATTTCTTTAAGCCCACCCTCTCAGACGAACTGACTGAGTCTGAAGACCGGGAAGATGTGGAAGGTAATTACCTTCTTTTGTTTAGTTTTCTTAAATTTAAATTTTCTGATGTTTAGTTTTTTTATATCTTTTTTTTTTTTTTGTGCAGAAGAAGATACGTGAAGAATTGAAGACAAGCAACAGGAGGAGAAGGAGGTGGTGGTGGTGGTGGTGGTGGAAGAAGAGATGAAGAAGAGGACGAAAGCTGAGAATAGCATGGACTCGAAAGAAGAGAAGCAGCTCAGAAACAGCACCTTTATGGGAACTGCTATAATGAGGAACCAAAAATGAAGAGACAGAGGATTCGAGAATTGGAAGAAAATGTGTGGTCTTCACCAAATCCTTGAAGCTACCCCCTAAACAGAAGCCCCTGAACCCACCCTGAACAGAAGAATCCTGAATAGAGCCTGAACAAAGGGCCTTCTGCCCTTTTTTCTTTTTGTAAAAATTATTTTTTTTGTATATGAATATAAAAATTGGTTTGTACATCAATTGATATTTGTTCCTTTTTATTAATTCTTTCATTTATGTTTTTGTGCTCATTTGAATTCTTACAACATTGTTGCAATCCATTGAAGTCTACTGAACATAATTTGAACGTAACAATGCTCCGTCAAACATTAAGCACTTCCAACAGCTGCAGTAGTGCACCTTCAGTGCATGATAGTAACAACTTGATAACATGAGCACTTATGCCATGAATTGCTAGCTTTAAGCAATTATATACTTAGTAACTGTCACTACATAATAGTAAACACTAACTGACGTTAAGACTCGTGCCACTCACTACCATTTGCAAACAATAAGTTAAGCACTTGACAACAAAAAATAGTAAAAATTCAACATTAAGTTAGGCACTTTACAACTGAAATTCAACATTAAATCATATAAATATTCCATGTAATTTAAGCATCTTATATACAAGAAATATGTTGAAAAGGAAAAACATGACAAGAAAAAACACTTGATGAAACTAAGCACCATTTGAAATTCAGCATTACAGCAATTCAACAATAAAGCATAAACATTCTTAAATAAAAAGTGTAAGCCTTCATAAGCTTACGTAAATGACATAACATTTCAGTGTTATGAATATAGTAGCTCGAGAGAGTGGTCTTGGACGTTAGTCTTGGTGGACTAGTATGGGTATGTAAGAATGGCAAATTATGGGCAATGCAAGGCAAATAAATGGCAAGGAAACCTTATAATAGTTCTGGTTAAATAATATCTTGGAGCCAAGATATTATTTAATAGTTAAAGTTCTAGAGTTTAAGTATAGTTGAGCCAAGATAGTATCCTTACATTTAAAGGTCAAAGATAAATATAAAAGGAACTAAAGCCAAAATTGGTTTGAAAGGAAAGGTAGTCCTAACTATTAAACTATAAAAGAAATGATGGGTATGAATAGTTATTATTGGAGGCCACTTTTTTACACATTACTTTAGCTTTAACTCTAATTTTAATATCCCCTTCACCATGTGATCGTAATCCTGTTTTGATAGACTGCCCTTGCTTGTTGCTTTGCCATTGCCAACAAGCCTTGCCATAATTCTGCCAGTTCTTAGCATCGAGTGACATGGTTGGGCGGTGAACTACCAAAGACTGGTTAATGGATCTGGATCTAGCTTTAGTTTTGGTGAACTAAGAGCTTGACCAATCTGAGTTATTGGTGTAACTCGTATGCTATGTTTATTGGACCCGTCTTATTTCATGCTTTGATCATTTTGTCATTTCTAATGGTATATTCTGTGGATTGTGTAGCAAACCTTGATGGTTTACAGGTTATGAAATTATGATTTGTTTGAAGAAGTCTAGTATTCTGTCTAGAAGAGATAAAAGGTATGGTGAACCATAACATTCAGGCTTAATCACACTAATGGAAGATAACAATCTTCATCACCATAAACCTTCTTCAATTCCTCATTCATTAGGTTGTACCACTGTTGTTGTTTTTTAGAAAGCTTTTCCAAGCATAACTTCATAATCTTTCTATCTGTCATAGGCCAGGGCTTGCAATTGTGTATGTTCTTCACTAGTATCTTCATTTTTGCCTCAGTCTTGGCCTGCAGTATTTCTTCTATCTTTGGGGTAAGGACTGTTAGCACTTCATCACAGACTTTCATTTTGAATGCAAGTACTAGCAGAAGGTTCCAGGAGCTACCAAGATAAGCCTTATATAATGAATCATCAAGAAGCAAAGTTTTATCTTTGAATCTTGGGTATGAGTCCATTACTTTCCCAAGTGGCTTTATAATGACTAGACATCAGGTTTGGTGAGGTGGAGAAAACTCGTCTTGACACATCTTTCATGTCCCCAAACAAATAGAATTATGTCCTTCAAATATGGACATAGTACTTGAAGCACATCTTCCACGTTAGAGAGCTGCTTTGATGACCATATACCAACACTAGACTTCTGTAACAAAGTCTGCAGCTGGCACATTTAAGCGGGAAATTTGGTTGACATTCCTACAAATTGTGGATCATGATGGGCGCTTCATTTCTTAGCACCACACTTATCATTGTACTTGATCACATTCTAGTGGTTTAATATATTCTTATATTCTTCAAAAAAAAAAAAAAAAAAAAAAAAAAAAAAAAAAAACACTGCATCTGGTCTGAATATCACTTTTTTTCTACTAATGTATTGCATGAGTCCTGATTCCTAGCGGATGTGTTTATTAGTAGTTAGCACCAAAAGTTTTTATCAATATACCATTTAAATCCAAGACAATTTTATCTTTTGCTGCCAAATCAATTTCTAGTACGTTGGAACATCCTGAATACCTAGACAACGGGAATTACTACATGAATAAATAGATGAAGATGAAAAGAGAGATAGGTTGAATATGGAAAACCTTCCTGTATCAACAGAAGCATTCTCTGACATAATAGAATGAACCGGTAATCCTTAGTGAATGCAAAAAAAAACAAGGTGCTGCGCATGACGGGTTGCCCTCCGGTGGCCCGAAAGTGTGTTTTCATGTTTCTTGTTTCATTTCGTGTGTCGGGGCTTATAAATGGTTTGAACGGGGTGTTTTGTTTTGTGTTGTTTTGTTTTCTTTTGTTTATGAATTATACATGGACCAAGAAGAGGCTTTTGAAGCTCAGTGCCTAGACCAATTGAGATTGACGTGATCATGTGCTTTGTCTAAGACACATTAGCTATTCATGAAGAATGTTTTGTGTAGTTATATTAGGATGGAAATTGTACAGGGCAAAAGAAACCCAGGTCCAAGCTCTCCTTTGAACACTTTTGGAACTCCTGTTGGAACTACTTGCAATATTAGAAGAAAAATATTATGATACATTAGCTTGGCACATAAATGGGTGTACCACTTGAACCATTGAAATTGGAAAGCCTCCCCCTTGTTTGAAGTATACGTATTTGGGAGCGGCAAAATTATTTCTACGAGGCGACCTATAGTTATTGGGCCCATAAACATTTCGAGCCCCATAAACATTGGAAGGCCAATAATGTGGGGCTGGACAACCATTATATGGTCTCAAATTAATGGGTGTCCACTAACATCAACATTTAGATTAAGAAAACTTGAAGCATTGAAATTGTGATGCCCATATTAGAAAAAATTAGTATGATACTAAGGTGCATGACATTATTGTTATTGTTCAAAATTATTGTTATTGTTCAAAGAAAAGTCATGTTGACATTGTTGGCATTAAGTGCTCCTTCCGTACATATTGGAAGGCTCAAAATAATTTCTATATAATGGGCAACCGGTGTTCCATTTACATCAACATTTGGATTAACAAAATCTTAATTAGAATTAGGAAGCCCCCCTTATCCATGTGAAGATAAAAAATATTAGCATCAAAAGATCTTAAACTCCAAACACGATTCACTAGGAAGGCTTTAGCATAGAATTTAGGTTCATTAGCAACAACGGGACTTGATCTTTTACACCATGAAAAAACCATTTCTTTTCTAGTTCTTATTATAACCAATTTTCATGTCCCTTTTCCTGGCCTTTAACATCTTCGGGCAAAATGGGACACAGAGTAAGTATTGGGGACAACCGTATGCTTATGCTTAAAAAATATCCGCCCCTCATCGAGAAGGACCAAAATTTCTAGAAGGCTAAAAATGCTAAATGTAAGATGCCGAATATACGGTGACCAAATTCGTCTGAAAGAAAGAAACTCGGGAGAAATAAGGACGAAATAAGTGCAAATGTAGGATTGATATATTAATGTATCAATTGAGAGCTTGAGAACTGACAAGGAAACAAAGCTTGGCCCTAACAGGGAGAGAACACACTCAGAATAATGGTTGTACTAATTTTAGTTACAGCATCTTCATTAGCACCTAGTTCGGAAAGAAGCTCTTCATTAGCCAAACCTGCCATTATTCCCTTATAATGATAGGAAATTACCCTTCGCAAAGATAATTTGGCATCATAGTCAATTGATTAGATTCATCAGCCATTCATCCTGAGCAATATAGTTTTAGCATCAAAACCATGAACAAAAGTGAGTAAACTTGTCTTTGCTATGTATCATAGAATAGCTTGACCTGGAAAATATTCCAAAGAGAAATCTTTTTGAATTCCCTTTCCATATCAATGTCTCTCTTTTGCTGCAAAAGAGAACCATGTACACAGCTGCAGTTGAATGGCTTTCAACTGCATTTGGTTAATTTCCAACAGAACAATGACGATCATAATAAATGTGCTTAGGCCTTAAGCAGCAGACACCTAGCAAATTATTTTCAAAGGCAATCCACGTCTGGGGTATATTTTGCCAGATAAGTGCTTCAAAGGAATCAAGACTGCAGAAATCAAAAACACAGTGCACTTCGCATACCTGGTTCACAGATCAAGTATGATCAAGCATGAAAGTAAGAAAACATGGCAAACAAAAACCATGGTGCCAAGCATGGACTCTATAAGAAGGCAGTCTCTCAGGCCGATTAAGCCAGCCATGTGGGGCTGGGCAAGAACGACAGAAGCCGTAGGTTCAATTTTTCTCCTGTGCAAGCATGCATTATGGTCAGCAGCTAGTTCTACAATACCTTCTTTGGAGACCCCTTGCATTGTTCTAAGCAATTAAAAGTGGCAAGAATCAGTTGTAGTGCACCCAAATCACCCCAATTTGCATTCCCAAACATATTCCATACTTGCTCAAGAGATGAGATGGATACCTCTGCATGTTTCCGAATCAAACATTATCCATCCAGTATATATGTTAAATGTGAAATACAAAGGTAGCTAATGATCTATACTACACATCCTCACCAAGCCAACAAGGAAAAAACAAAGCAAATAGTAACCATACCTGATGAGCATACCTTCCCATACTTTGATGCATCTGCAACCTTCGAGCGTCTCCCTGCAATATTAATGAATCCCATGAAGTCCTTGGAGAGAAAAATGTCAAAGAATAAAATAATTTTTTAAGTACAGAGCAAAAACAGATCCTGGCAAGTAAAATATTTTCTTAGATATGGTGCAAACAAAGTGTTTGGCACATCCCTCTCAAGGCATTAATGAGGTGTCCTATGCGAAAACGTCAACCGTGTGACAGTTTGCTTGCACGATGAAAATCAATCTTGCATATGGAGTCAATCCATATAGTACACAAACAAACCATCTTTGCTCAAAACCAGAAATAAACCACCAAATAATAAAGTTCCAGAAGCAAATCCCTGCTGCTCATTGTCACGAGCCTTGACAGAAAAGGCTCAAATTCACAGCTACCGGAAAATATGCCAGATCGTGTTGCAAAAACAACGACCCAATAACATTGTACTGAAGCCTTCCTCTGCATCCATAACCGCTTTTGCACAAAACCTAGAAGCCAGAGTTCAAGTCCAGAAATATTTGAATTATATTTGACCCAAATCTAACCCAAAACTCTCCGAGACAAAGATTATATGATCAGAGCGTGCTGTTGTCAGCTCCCATAGTTGAAGAAAGAGCAAATCCGACCAAAAATCAAGCGCACGGACATGTCCAATGATGGGCTCCATAGCCGCCGTCTCGTTTCTGCCTTCATGTTGAAAGAGAAAGGAAAGAGCGAAATTTGGCCTCAATTGAATTGAAGCCATGATTCAAGTCCGGCACAGGATTAATAAATACGGCACTTACGCTATACATGCAGCAGAGCTGCTCAGGTCGATCTAGCTGCTGTGATAGATCCATTTGATCCAGCCAGAGACTCTGCTTTCTAAGAAGCAAAATCTACTAAAGAAAATTCAAGTGCTATTCAAGCTAATGAACAGAACGATTTAAGATTACAGCATCTTACCTTAGCGCCCTTAAGAATTTGGATTCGTATGTCAAGGCCAAGCACAGAGAAGAATTAGCTTCTGGTTGTTGGCTCTACTGTGGCAATCAACTAGGCCCCTATTTTAGAGCCTGCGAATCATGCCCATGGGCCTTACAAACCATAGCAGACAAAGAAAGCTTGCCCATGGGCCTTACGTCAAGGAAGTCTGATGCTGGAGCAGATGTCCACGCAGATACATCAAGGAGCAGATGTCGTCTCCAAGTTTCAAACCTGCAGAGAGTCGGTAAGGGCCGGAAATGCAAGAATCGGACCAAACATTCGAGCGACATCCATCAATGCTGCAGCCTCGAGCAAGGAGCGAGCACCGGTTTCCCGGTTTCCACAGTTCCTCTCCAGCAACAGGGCAACCGAGCATTTACAGCCTATGATGGGTTTTTAGCAGTCATTGGCATATTCTGGGTATATATTGGCATATACCTAGCATATGCCACAAACCCACCTCAACAAGGGCTTGCCCCCTTAGGGGCAACCCAAAAAATCAATAATATTCAATATTTTAAATCGTCTTAGTTAGCACATCCCACACTGACTTTTTAAGGTTTGTAAAGGCATCAATCACTTGTTGAACATGAGGATCGCCTAAAAACTAATGGCTTGAGTCTGCATTTTCTTCAAGAGGTATGGTGTCATGATTGAGACTGCTTGCTGCATCTTTCACCTGGTTTTTTGTTCTCTTTCTTGTAGCTTGAACAATTTCTTTGCATTCCTCCACATTCTCCTCTTTGTTCTTCTGCCCTTCCCTTTTACCAAAAAATCACCCAAGTTGCCTTCATCCAAGGGAACTACTCCCACAAATTTGAAGTGTTTCAGTGCGCACACTAGGATCTATTGTCTTTACCACAACTGGTTATGTGTTTACCCCAAGTGGTAGTGGTGTGTTATTTTTTAGTAGTAGTGGTACATCAGCTTCTTGGGCAGCCGCTTCCACATTATGTTCAATGAATGGCTTTTTTGCTGTTACATTCAAATCAGTCACAATTAACTGTATTGCTATAGAGCTTTGCAAGGGTTGTGCAGCTTCAAATGGGACCATTTGTCCTTCTTTAAACCCTGTAGGGTGAGATCTCAGTTGCAGGATGGCTTATGTTTCATTAGAGAAAATATGGAGTCTACAAAAGGCCCTTTGTGAAAATAGAGAAAATCCACATCAGCTTTTGGCTCTAAACACCAATACTGATGACTATAATAGTAGTTACTGCTACACAAGGGGGTTCCCAGGATGACCAATCTCTGGTTGCTAAAACCCTGGATAACATGCAAAGGCAAATGAACCGGTGGATTATTGAGAGCGTTGCCCGGGAGGAATGCTTAAAGGAGTCCCTTGAACGGTTCTTGCAGAATTCTAGAAGTGTTGGAAACAACCCTACAACCCAAGCGGTACGGGGTACTGCTAGGGGACGAGCGGGACGAGTGCACTACCTGGGGTTGGTCGCACTGTGCCAGATACAGCAAACCCAGTTGTTGGTGAGCCTTCTGAAGAGACGTCGAAATTTCTAAGGAGGAGATCAAGGCTCTTGAGAAGATGAAGATGCCAAAATTCGATGGAACTGGTATGCTAGAGGATGCTATGCTCTAATTTGGTCGCATAAAGTTATATAAAGGGAGCTAGGCGTGGAGCTGACGAGGGTGACTCCATATGTGGTTGAAGGAGAGGCAGGGCCTCAAGTTCAGTCTAGGGATCAAGAAGCGCAAGGCGTGGACTTGATACTTGAGGATAGAAGTTCACCTAAAGTAGTACAGTTCAAAATTGATGTTGACGTGATCAATTTAAAACGTTATGATGTCATTTTGGGGATAAATCGACTTCAAACTGCACATCCGCTCATTGACTGGGCATCCCATGTATTAACTTTTTACAGAACTCTAAGTTTGTTAGTATACAAGGATCGTCTTATGTGGGGTCCGGGAAATTGTTATCAGCCACTCAGACCAAAATTGTTTTTGGAGTGAATAATAATCAAGTTTTTGGATTATATGTATATAATGATGATATATGTGTAAAAACTTGCAATTCACTTATAGAGCAACCGGATGTAAGCTTTCAACTTCGTCCTCAATCACTTGATCTTTTGGAAAGATACAAGGATATGCTTCCCGAGGATTTGCCTATAGGGACACCTCTGTCAAGGGGAATGGAGCATGAGATCGATTTTGAGCCTGGAACTAAACCAATGGCAAGAGCACCTTACCGTTTGAGTCCTCTTGAGTTAGAGGAAGTCAAAAACCAAGTTAAAGAATTGCTTGAAAAGGGGTTTATCCAGCGAAGTAAGTCTCCCTTTGCGGCTCCAGTGCTGCTAGTTTAGAAGAAGATGAAACTATGTGCATGTGTATAGATTATCGTGCTTTTAACAAAGCAACAATTAAGGATAGATATCCTTTACCACGGATTGATGATATCTTAGATTGTTTGGGTGGTGCAACTTGGTTCACCAAAATTGATTTAAGGAGTGGATATCATCAAATTAAAATTCGTGAGGGTGACGAACCGAAGACTGCCTTTCAAACGCATCAAGGCCACTTGGGAGGCGGATGAGTTTGTGAAACGTTTTCCTCATTTGAAACTCTAGATCTTGAGGACAAGGTCCTAAGGGGTACAAAAAGTAGGATCAGTTGCACTACCTTGAATTCCCCGAGTTCTCCGCAGTCTTGAGTTCCCAGAACTCCCCATGCACAATTGAAAACTAATCCTCAGGATTAGCCTGAAGCCCTGCTTCAATAGTTCTACTCAAGAACTACTACTGCTAAAGCAGTATTGCTCAAATCAAGAGCAAACACAAGAATAATGGAGAAATCTCCAACTGTCAAAGAAACCTTGGAAATTACTCCAGAGAGGTCGATATGACCTCCAGCTATCTAGAGAGACAACCCAGCACAAAACACGGCAGAAGTAAAGAAAGGAAAGTTCAATCTGATCAAAGGGAAGCTGCCTTCTAATTTTTGTGTCCCTCTCCAAAAGCCCCTAATCTGCTTATATGACTTGCTCTGAGCCAATTTCGGCCTATAGAAAGGCCAGTGCCTTTTTTCCAGCTCGAAATATCCAGCCTTATGTTGGATTCGAAGTTCTGTTACAGATCAGGTAGTCCCGGACTGTGGACGATCAAGAAAAGGGGATATTCCCTTTAGAATTACCCAAACAATGGGGTTCCGCCACGCGGACCCCTTATTGCAATGGTTGTGACTTTTAGTGGTCCTTTAACATTTTATATTTAAATGTCATGTTAACGTACGAAACAAATGCCATTTGAAAATAACCCATACACCGCCCCTAGGCGGTAACTAACCTTTGGAACATTCCCAGGCCACCTAGTGGCACTTCCAAGGCCGACTCCACATCCCAAGGTCTGCAAGCGCGGCTTGCCCTTGGACCATAACAGTTTTCTCTCCTTCGCTTAGGACCTTGTCCTCAAGATCTAGAGTTTCAAATGAAGAAAACGTTGCACAAACTCATCCCTCCCCCAAGTGGCATCAGCGAGAGACTGGCCTTGCCACAAGACCAGATATTCATGAATATCTCTATTGCGCAACTGCAGAACACGAGTATCTAGAATCCATTTTGGTGTTACAGCAGAGTTCAACACTAGCGGTATACTCTCAGGATTAACAACATTGTCCATATCTAGTATAGCTCGCTTAAGCTGGCTTACATGAAAATACAGGATAGATCCCAGTATCATGTGGTAACGCCAACTCATATGTCGTGGTACCCAACCTTTTAACAATCTTAAAAGGTCCAGTATATCTCGGGGTTAACTTAGGCACTCGCGCTTTAACCAATGGTTTAAGGGTGTTGATTCACAATGATGAAGGATACACAATCCTTAAAAAGACATAGTCACCCTCCTCATAGGTAATATCACGCCTACGCTTATTAGCATAAACTTGAGCACGATCTTGCACCCTACGCAAGTTTTGTCGACACTGAAGCAAAATTGCATTCATGTCATCTAACATATTCATGGCGGCATCTGTCCTTAGATACTTATGCATACCGGCATAAGTTCTGGGATTTCGCCCCATCATAGCGACAAAGGGAGTCATCTTAATCCCCATATGATGGCTGTTGTTATATGCAAACTCTAGGTAAGGCAAATACTCCTCCCAACGAGTTTGACATTCATGGACAAAACTTCTCAACATATCCTCCAAGATCATATTGATCCGCTCGGTTTGGCCATCCATTTGTGGGTGGTTACCACTATTCATTCTTAATCGTACCTTGAGACCTTTCATAAGGTCCTTCCAGAAGTGTGGGGGCCAGTGATATCCCTCACCACTTGGAACGATCTAGAGCAGGTACAGAAGGCCTTCTTGGCCCGGGCACTGGGAGTGAAATCCACGGTCCCATATCAGATCTTGCTCCAGGAGACAGGCTTCCTTCCATTACAGAGGGCTGCGCTGGAACGTCACATTATTTACTTCCAGAAGGTGGTGGCTATGGATGAAGCCCGGCTGCCCAACCTTGCTTTGGCAGTGGCGATGGGCCCGCAGCGACTCAAAGCCTGCTGGAAAGACAAGCAAGCCCAGTGGTTCTCGCTATGGAATGTGCAGGCACACAGATGTGGACCAGTGCATACACCGAAGAACGCAGCCTTTGAAGCAAGATGCTTGGATGCTTGCTTCATGGCCAAGCTTTGGGATCAGAGGCCTGTCACATGTCAAGGTGGCAAATTATCGACAAGGTTAATCCCATGCTCAATGAGGGCCCACACCACTACCGCGCACCCATCTACCCATGAAAAAGTGCAGGGTGATTGCTTCCATTCGCACAGGTGCACACCACCTCCGCATTGAGACAGGGAGATGGATTCGGGAGCCGCGTGAGGACAGAGTCCGCTGCTCGGTCAACATCAGCCATTGAGGATGAAAGTCACGCCCTTCGAGGCTGTCCGGGCTGCATTTCGAGCATATCCGGGCTCGGTATGCTCGTTAGTTGTGCCCCATCAGGCTTTGCATGAGCTCTTCCAACCACGGCCTCTGTAGACTTGTTGGGATCAGACCTCAGGGAGGTAATGGATACGGACTTCGGTTATGCCCCCCCGTCCGACATTAACCTCAAATTGTACTTGTGATTATGTATATAATCGTAGCGATGTCAAAGATCCTTATTGCTACTAAGGTTTTTCCTCCAAAACCCTTCGGTGAGGGGTTTTTAATCCTAGTAGTAATCGCTGTACTCTCTTTGTACTTGGGTCCCATAGGCCAGTTGGTCTCCGTGGACGATAAAATCATATTCTATTCTATTCTATTCTATTCTAAAAGTGACCCATAAACTTGGTATCCTTATCACTTATGATAGATAAAGGCAAACCAAAAATAGGGAAAACATATCTCATATATGCAGTTGCTACATCTGGACTGGTAGCATCTCCAAAGGCCACAAATTTGGTGTACTTAGTTAGACAATCAACAATTATCCATATCTGAGTATTTTGCCTTGACCTAGGCAAAGCGATTATAAAGTCCATACTTATACACTCTCATCTTTACAATGGTATATGTAAAGGTTGCAATAGTCTCGGGGTACGACCATGGTCAGTGTGGCGTATAGCCCCACTAGCCAACGTAACTGGCAGTGGCTTGGACTTCAAGGGAGTGAGCTGCAAAGCCTCGGCCATTCTAGGAGATGCAAAACTGTGTGTGCTGCGAGTGTCCATGAGGATAATGAAGGGCTTACAATCTACTTGGCCAACCGTGGAAATGACAGAAGGCTGATGGTTGGCTTGGTCCGTTTCAATGGCAGCATAAATATGAGACTCACCTTGTATATAGTCAGGCCCGTTATCGTCAGCAGCATTGTCTGGATGGTTTGGATCCCCTGCACCTTCCCAATCCACTTCGACAAGGGCGGTCTGCACTATTTGTGTGATGTAGGGGCATTCCTGCATACGGTGTCCCGGGTGGAAGCACCGATAGCAAGCCTTGTCCCGACGTAACTGGTCATGAGCCTCCTTGGGAATGGCTTAGAGAATATCTCTGAAAGCTCCCGTGTTGTTGGTGGACTTGTCTGGGACTGTAAAGGAGATTTTTTTTCTCTAGCTTCTGATATTCGGTTGAGGCTGGTGGCCCCGGACTAGGCGAGCGCCCTATGTAAGGTACATACCCCTTCTTCTGACTAAAAGAAGAGGGTCGCGATGGCTGGTACCTAGGAGCATCCTCTTCTAGGCTAAGGGCTTTAGCCTCTGCTTCTGCGACTGTTTTAGGGTCTATTGGTCGAACCATCTTCCTCAAGGTAGGGGATAACCCCTCAATGTACCCCTCAACTGCCCTGCGCTCATTTATCCCTGGGACGTACAAATGCAGCCTCATGAACTCATCCGTATATGACTGGACGGTCATGTTCTTCTGTTCCAGGCGATAAAAGGTTTGGATCTGTTGACAATGATGAGCCCTGTGAACATAATAAGATTTGAAGGCTTCAGCAAAGACCTTATAACGACACCTTCCTCTCGTCAGCCCATGAGAGCGGGCATATCCCTTCCACCATATACGGGCAGACCATGTAAGATTTGTGGTGGCAACTTTTTCAATGTCTTTCTCGGTCATTCTATACGACTTGCCGGACTCTTGCATTTCATCCAACCAAGATTCGGCATCAACTCCGGACCTGGTTTTTCCTGAGAACTGCGGCAACTTACGGTTCTTCCAAATACTAGTGATGGCAGAGTCCACTGTTTTTTGGTAATCCTTTTTCTTAGCTTTTGCATGGTCAGCCTCGTTCTCAGAGGAATCCGATGAGACAGAAGACTCAGAGGTGGCATCCGAGGATGAACTACTGTGTGCTCTCTTAGATCGAGTTGTTCATTGCTCGATAAAGTTCCCAAAGGTGATCGTCCACATCCAAGAGTGCTTCATCATATGTGTTATCCCAATAGGACCAACTCCTTCGCATAGTGCGTCGCAAGTTATGGACGGCTTTATCTCGAAGAAGAGTGACAATTTCCCACCCCTTAGTGGTGTAATGTGGCATATTTGTCCCTGTAATAGACCCCGCAGTAGATGCATAATCAATGACTTATAATCTATGCACAAGGGATTTATCAAAGAAGAGAGACAATCAATATAAAAATACCAAAATTTGTATTAAAAATGGTATACAAATGCCTATATAAATAATACATGTATCGTAATGGCCGAAGGCCATACACTATAACCCAAAAGAACGATATTCAGGAACTAGGTCCTACATCATGATCCATCGGCGTAGGTGGTGAAGGTGGATGGCGGCGTCGAAGTAAAGTAACTCCGGGGCTGATGGTACGGGTCGCGATGGAAGCAATCTCCGGAGGATAAACCGTGGCCAATGCAACGGCCACAAGGAGCTTCATGCTCATCCATGGCGCTATATCCTGCCCTAGGGCGGTCAAAACGAAGTCTCGTCGCAGGAGCACATATGTGAAGGTGTGATATGGGAGCTTCTTTATGGCCGGCCAAGGTGCCCACTATGATGCTTCCGCCTCTGGGGCTAGATCCCGTGCCACAAAGAGGACCTGTCCCTGCTTAAAAGCTGAAAGGAAGAAGCGCGTAAGGTGATTTTCCAAAGCACTAACCTCTGGGATGACAGAGGTAGCTACTTCCTTGTCGAGGTCCATTGTGACCTCTTCATCTTTAAGTTCCTGCTTCTCTTCCTTCAGATGATCCCTGTTGTTATAAAGATCTTTTCCTTCTTCATCAGATTCTGAAGGGATATCCATCATGTTAATGTTTGGGACGTAGAGTCCCATAGCAACGAAAGCTTCCTCAGGCGGCTGGGATGAGGGCTCTTGCAACATCAGGTCTCGCAGCCTCAAGAGGGTGTCAGCTGTCTCGATGGTCTCCTAATGGAACTGGAGTAACTGTTGTACTTCCCCTGGGAGCTCGGCTAGCGTAAAGTCGATGAAGTCATCCATGCAGTATTCAACGAGCTTATATAACACATGTGCCTTCCTCTTGGACTTAAGGTCAGCAACCACATGGTAAGTCCACATGATATCCTCCAAAAGGAGGTATTCCTGCCCTTGATAGTGGATAATGGAGAGGGCATCCAAAGCCAGTCAGCCGCACCCCTTGATCTCAGTGTAGGGGCATCTGCTCTGCTAACTGCCTCCACTGGACGAAGTCATCCTCTCGGATATACTCGTCATCGTCATCATCAGAGAGTACGGGTGCTTTGCCCTTCTCTGCTGGAAAAATCTCATCGTCCACGTATTGATCCATGAGTATAGCTAGCACAAAGTTCACTTCAAAGTACTGCTGGCCCTCATGCATTAGGACGGGCAGATTCTTACCCCATCTAAGCTTCCCCGTGAGAATGTTAGAGGCATGAGAGTCGCCTCCCAACATCTCTCTCACAATGGCCCTCTCTAAATAGAGCTAGGGTGGATTCCCTATGGTGATACAGAGGGGTACCATCTCCTGAGTATAGAACTCAAGGAAAGTTGCATAATCAGGGTGGGCCTGCATGTTAGTGATAAGGTCCACCTTTTGGAGCAAAAAGGGTTGAAGGAGGTCGAATGGGACTTGAGGATCCCAATGTTCTCCATCTTGGTACCATTGGAGGAGGCTAGAGGTCTCCATTGCAAAGGCGAGTCGTGGAGGAGGAGCAAAAAGCAAGAGAAATAAGAAGAAAGTGAAACCTTAAACACTATTGAGTGTAACTTTATTATAAACTTTTTATGTGGACGTCAACGTCAGTCATTAATTAAATAAGTACTTTATATTCACCGAAGAAATTAGACAGTCAAAATTTCTTATATTTCTATAGAAAATTTGTACAAGAAAATGCTTGACAAGCAAGCTAATTATGGTCTCACTGAATCCTTTGGGTGAGAGCCAGATCCTTGGTCATGATGGTGACCCTCTTGGCATGAATAGCACAGAGCTTGACATCCCCAAAAAGGGCTAACATGTAATCTTCGGCAAGCATAGCAAAAGTCTAGAACCGAAGATCGGTTTGATAATCTTGTGCTATTTCTCGGACTAGACGCTGAAAAGAAGCTTCCGTAGCAGATGGAAAAGATAGGAATCAAAAAGTAACCATCACTTTATTTTAAAATTCAAAACTTTTCAAAACATTTTTTTTTAAATTATACGGCAGAAATACGCGTTTTTATATGGATGCGCTGCTGGCAAAATACACCTTTCTTCTTTTATTTTAAGATGCCAAAATGCAAGCGGTGCAACTATGTGCTCCTGGCCCCTTTTGATGCCAATTTGATGCTAGTGCCGCTAAGGTAATTGGATCGTGCCCGACACGTTGGTGCAAAAATTGCATCCATTCGAGTTGCCTAGAAAAAGTTATGGCCCTTGGAAGCAAGAGATCTCTTTCCTCCACAACTTAACATACTCACCCTACTAGTTTACACCCTCCTACCTAACTAGTTTAGTCCTCTCATAACTAGGCCAAAATACATACTAACTATGGAATCGGGATAGTGTAACCTAAGATAAAGTCTCCCACAACTAACCAATCTAACGAGTTAAACTATAGCTACTGCAATGATTTGGTCTACTAAAATCATGCTTTGATACCACTGTGACGCTCCCAAAATCTATACGATTCTCCCATTATATAAATACGGGAATTTCCCCTCCCGTGGTGACTACATCACCATGGAAGGGCCCTCCATCTAACTTGGACCACTTGGGATGGCCAAGTGTCCAGGCGAGGAACATGGAGGTTTCATTCGTTCCAGGTCCTGTGATACTCCCAGAATCTATACGATGCTCCCATCGTATAAATACGGGAATTCCCCCTCCTACGGCCACTACATCACCATGGTAAGGCCCTCCGTCATACTCGGACCACTTGGGATGACCAAGTGTCCGGGCGAGGAACACGGAGGTGTCATTCGTCCCACGTCCTCTATGGGAAATCCTATACAGCAGAAGCATACATACACGTTAGCATACAACAATCATGCTAAAATAATATACCACCATGAAGGGTGGCCCATCCATCATCATCAACGCAAGGAAGTACAACCATCAATAATATGAACAATATATTATAACAAGGCGCTACTCGAGGCTCAGACTTCAAGGGGCAACTGACAGCCGGCCTCAAGATAACAACAGACGAAAGTATAACATGGCGTTGGCTGGCATAAGACAACGACTAGGGTAGTCCACTCCATCTGCCCCTCCTGTGCACACTTTACAGATAGGCTGAATCATGCTATGACGTGCTTGTAGCCTTTCGGAGACGCAATCCCAAGGAATCACCCTACGGGACTACTCCGAGTTACATCTCCCCGGTCCGATGAGGCAGGTCAGAGAGGCATCCCCTCCCCGAGCATGATGGATCCCTGGGTGTGCTAGATAATACGTGCCACATCAGTGAACCCGGCATCCGTACCCGACTTACTCCCCTAAATCCAAAGGCCAGCTCACCTGCCCGTTCGAGTCCAGGGCGTCCATATAGGCACGTCTCCTGCGACCCAAGGGAGTGTCAGACCCATACCCGGCCTTCTTAGTGACCGGCTATAAGACTAGCACACTATAGTAGTCCTGTAGCCACGCTAGGCAGGACCCCACCCCCGATTCACCATCATACTCGTTATTTGATGCTGAACCACATCACAGCATCCTCAGCCAGGTTGGCTCTTGTGCACAGGCCGCAATTACTGGGTTCTATGGGTTCTAGCTAGGAACATCTCTATTTCTAGCTGGCCTTTAGGTCTCTACCCTTCCCTTAACCCCAATACATGGACGGATCAGAAAGAAAGAATATAAACACCATCTTAAGTATCCATCACCATCCAAACAACATATGAAAGAGAATTTAATCATTCCATCTATTCAAAGAAGTGTTAGCAGAAATAGAAGCTATCTAGGGACTAACCAATCTCTTGGCTAGAGCCGTTATCATAGAAGGCTTCCATAGTTTGGGTCTGTTGGCAAGAACTGGCAAAAACTGGGTAAGGCTGGTAGCTGCTGCTCCTCCTCTCTTCCCAATTCGAATTTGGGCAAAAATGGGGGTAGGACCCTTATTTCTCCACCCAAAATAGCAAGTCCCACTTGGCCAACCGATTTGGGCCAGGTGGCACTCCTTATTGGTGACATTTAACTAATTATGCCTTAATTATCATAATTAGGTTAATTATCCTCTAATTTTTTTAACATAGCTAATAAAATCCATTTTAAGTGAATCTAAGTTATCCCCTATTAACCCTTAAGGGTTTAATTAAATACTGGTGAAGTGTCATGGTATGCATACGTATACTATATAGATACCTGGAATGTCAGATTCTCCCCCTCTTGGATTAATGTTGTCCTTAGCATTAGAGTTAGTGGAGATTGAATGTACCAAAAGTTAACTGTTACTTATTGATAATGAACGCAAGATTACATATATAAGTCATAGGACGGAAGTCCTTTAACAAACACACGAATTACAATAATAATACTCAAGAGTGCACTCATAACACAAAACTTGAAATACAAGAGTTGGCCTCCAGGCTGAGGCCTAACTTCTTCTGCAGTCTGTCAGTATGCCCTATTAGCCTGCAGAAGCACAAGACATTAGTATTTACAAAATGATTTAAGTAGTGTGGTTGAAGGGACCACCCCCTTAAAGGAAATAAAAAATATGAATGCAAGAATCCTATCATGCCTAAGGCTTGCATGTCATCTCGGCGTAAGGAATGGCTATATTCCCATTATAGCCGCGGACGAATGCGTCCTACCATGAATGCCTACATGCCCAGTTCCCCACCTAAGATGCATGTAACCCAACCCCTAGAATGATCCCTGTCGAATCCCTCTCATATGACCCCTGTCGGATCCATAACACAATGCTTACCGTTAGGGTTGGAGTTGATCGCATCTTGAATGGTTCTGTGGGTAAGTGTTTCCACTTAACCAAGTATTGCAAAATTTGAGTTCGATGGGTTTGCTTATATGCGTGATCAAGAAGAGCTTGAGGCACAATCTCCAACTGATCCTCGGTCATCTCCAGAAGTGTTGGTGTGTCAAAAACCTCTTCTGGATCAGGGTTATGCTTCTTGAGAAGACTTACGTAGAAAACTTTATGGATCTTTAAATGTGCGGGTAGATCCAATTGGTAGGCCTGAGAACCTATCCTTTCAGTTACCTGAAAAGGACCAGCCCATCTAGGTGCAAGCTTCTTACAATTGCCAATCTTAACACTAGAGTTGTCTCATGGACCTGTTTGGGTTCATCAACCCGTATGGGTCCCTCAATCCCTTCTCCATATTAGGGGCTAGTTCTTCATGATACTTATGAGATTTTAAATATGAACACCTGAATTGTAAGATTAACTCGAAGTTGTACCACTATATTCAATGGCAAAATAAAATTCTTCACAAGTTTGGCACAATCGCACCTTGAAATACACTCAATTCAATGGTTTCGATGATATGATATAATCTCATGACACTCAACATGGAATACAAATTTCAAGATAACATTAATTTTCTATGAACTTAGCCTACAAATGCTACTCATTTTTCATATTTCATGTGATTTCATAAAAATTTGATATATTAATGAGCAAATCATAATTTCAATCCTTGAGAGACCCAGTCAGGTCCCTAAGGAATTTTTGAAAAACAGACATCCAGGAACCATTTCATATCTATGATATTTGAAATAGAATATGAATATGAAGATACCATTATTTTTCAATGGAAATAGATACTAAGTACTACACGTCTTGCCAAATGGATTTCATTTTTTCAAAAAGTGGAGTAGTACTATGAATTTTCAAAATTTTGACCCTCGGGGGACCTAATTGGGTCCATAAAGGATTTCTGAACTTCAAAATTTAAGGAATTATTTCTCGAAAATTCTACCATAGATTTTTCTAATTCTTCTTGTGATAGATTTTTCATATCATGATTTATAAGATGGAAGAATTAGAATTCCTAGGAAAAATCATTTTTGCAAAATAATGTGAGAAATGTTAAAGACTTTTTTTTTTTTTTGAAGGTAAGAGATTTTTATATTATATCAAAATAAGTACAATGTCTCAAAAACAAAGAGGACTACTACAGGAGTAGTCTCGACATCTTCATCCTCTATGAGTTGAAACTTATTGCCTGCTCTATAAGCTGATAAACATGAAGCATGAAAAAGTCTCCCATATGGTAACCAGAGCAAACAAGAAGATGCTAGGATGAAAAGCTCCCAGAATATTCTTTCCAAATCTGATGAATCAAAGCAAAGAGTCCGGAAATAATGAGATAGGATATAAATTGTGCCAGAAAAGCATGAAAATCCAAGCAACTCGAACATAGCAGTATTCGAGTGGACATATTCTAAGCGTATCAGTACTTAGAATAGTTTCCTAGATTTTGGCTTATCAGTACCAAAATCACCACCCAAGCGTCAGTACTTGAGTGGATTTTCAAGCACAAAATGCTTGAGATTGCATAGGATGCTTTGGATTATAACAGATCTTGATCTTGCTGGACAAAGTCTTCTTCAAGCGTCAGTACTTGGGTGGCTTTTCAGACCCAAAATGCTTGAGTTAGCACAGGAATGCTTGGGATTTCCAGATTTGATTCTTTACAATGAACCTCCTGATTTAAAAAGTAAATTTCTGATCAATTCTTGAAAATTCTGTACCTTTCTGCTAGAAAGAAAGAACGGGAGAAGGAAACCGCTGCCTGACAGAGTAAACCCAGGTGTAATGAAGGTCTGATGATCAAGTTAGAAGATGCTTCTCTTACCAAGCCTGTACCTAATCTACTCCACCTTATAGGCGCCATTTTGCCTTTTCGGTGTGTCTTTGCAAGAAAGATTGGAAAACTGGTCCTTCTCTTAAAAGCAAAGAACATTATGCCTTTATAAAGCAAGAATGCTTTCAGAAGCAAAGAGCAGAGTAAGCCACGTTAGTGGCATGAAGGCATGGAGGAAACCTAGAAAGAACCACCACAAAGCTGCTTCCAAGAAGAAAATTTATAAGAAACCTGGAAAAATTCTTCAAGACTACCGGATCTCATGCTAGCATCTGCAAACAGGAATAAAAGCCCTCGAATTTGGAGCAGCAGTGCCGGAATCGATGAGAGAGGGGCGGTTTCTCTCTCTCCTGTCCGCCCTAGCCGCAGACGTCAGCGCCAAGATTCATCCTCCGACTATAACAAAATCCAAATATTAAAGACTTTGAGAATAAACTTGACCCCTTTGCACCGGCTTCATATTATGTTTGGTAATAGAAGCTTTCTATATTTTTCATAAATTTCTCCTTATATGTACACTCATGGAGGACAACATATTGTGAGTATGTAGACAAATTCTTTATCTCGGAGCTATAATAGAATTTCAAAAAAAGTGTATGAATGAACCCATTTGGGTTCATCAAGGGACAACTCTAGTGTTAAGTTTGGCTTGCTTCACCTTGATCTTTAGCCAAACCGAATCACCGACTTGAAATTCTCGCGACTTCGATGTCGATTGGCAAGACTCTTTTGTCGAGCTCTTGCAGCTAGCAAGTATGCTCTAACTTCTTCCACAAGTGCCTGCATATCTATAAGCAGCTGCTGAGAAACTTCCACCTTGGAAACTGGATTATACCACGTGTCCGGAGTGAGGCATTAATAGCCATAATTTATCATAAAAGTAGACATCCTTGAGGACTCCTGTTTAGTGCTGTTATAGACAAACTCCACCAAATGGATTTAATCTGCCCATTGAGATTGCTTCTTCCAGACGTAATTAAGTAGCATATCTTCAATTATGCGATTCGTACGCTCTGTTTGACCATTTGTTTGCGGATGATAAGCTGTGCTCATGGCAAGCTTAGTTTGAATAGTGCTGAAGAAATCTTTCCAGAATGCACTAACAAACTTAGGATCCCGGTCCGATATAATGGTATGGGGCATCCCATGAAGACAAAATACCTCCTTGGTAAACAACAAGGCGGTGTCCAATGCAGTGTCTGTGGTACGACATGGCAGAAAGTGTGCCATCTTAGCAAGTTTGTCGACCACCACCATTAAGGCATCAAAACCCCTTAAGGTGCGCAGAAGCCCCACGATAAAATCCATGGTAATAACTTTCCAATTTGCATTGGGGACATCTAGGGGTTGGAGTTCCCCTGGAATACGGAGTATCTAGCAATGTGCTTCTTCATGCCTGGCCAAAAATAGCTGGAGCGGATCTTGAAATATGTCTTCATAAGTCCTACATGCCCCGTTATAGAACTGTTATGTGTATCGTGGAGAATGAGCTTACGAACTCCTGATGTCTCGGGAACACATAACTTATCTTTATAATAAAGGAGTCCAGCTTTCTTCTTGTAATGGCAGAAAGCCTCCCTTTCCTTGTCTGTTCTGGCTTCCTTCGATACACTTTGCCATATCTGGAGTCTATGGGAAGAGTTTGCTGTATCTGCTTCCCAAACTCGCTAGAAAGCGTGGATATGGCATTACAATGCGTTTGAGTGACCAATGGATGTCGAAAGAGCGCGTCCGCAATAACATTATGCTTGCCCGGCTTATAGATGACCTCAAAATCATATTTCTCAAGGAATTCCATCCATCGGCTTTGTCTCAAGTTGAGGTGGGGTTACGTGAAAATATTGGAGGCTTTGGTGATCAGTATCCAATTGGAATCGTCTGCCCAGTTCTAGAATCGTTCTAGAATCATGCGCGATGACCCGGCCCTCTTGCATTAACATACCGCCAGTAGCTATTTTATTAGCATCCGTACCAACCCACTTATCCTTCTGAGGGTCTGGCAAGGTGAGAACTGGGGCCGTTGTCAAAGCATCCTTCAATGACTGGAATCCGGCTTGAACTTTGTCTTTCCAATGTGCCATCCAATCCCTAACCTTTTCATGCTTGGTTAGGTCTGTTAAGGGCGCGACGAGCTTGGCAAAGTCTTTGACAAACTTACGGTAATAACCGACCAACCCCAGAAAGCTGCGAACCTCAGACATATTGGTTGGAATCGGCCAATCCTTCACTGCTTCAATCTTAGCTGGATCTGTGGCTATTCCTTCTTCAGACACAATATGTCCCAGGTAATCAACCTTGGTGGTTGCAAATCTACACTTTGAGAACTTGGCATAGAGTTGGTGGCGTCTGAGTTTTTGCAAGGCCAACCAAAGATGTGGCACATGATCCTCTAAGGTGTTACTGTATATGAGGATATCATCAAAGAATATGATGATAAAATCATCAAGATATTCGCAGAAGACATCATTCATCAGCCTCATGAAGGTGGCCGGGGCATTAGTCAAGCCAAATGGCATCACAGTAAACTCATAATGCCCATAGCATGTCCGAAAGGCAGACTTGTGAATGTCATCCTCCTTAATTCATATCTGGCGATATCCCGAACGAAGATCAATCTTTTTAAAGTACTTAGCCCCTTGCAACTGATCCATTAAATCGTCGGCACGTGGCAAAACATACCGATTCTTAATAGTATGCTTATTCAGTTGGCAGTAATCGATACTTCTTCTTCTTCAGTTGCCATCCTTCTTCTTGACGAAGAGTATCGGGGCCCCAAAAGGTGACACATTAGGTCGAATGAAGCCTAATTTGAGGAGCTCTTGCAATTGCTTCTTAAGCTATGTTAATTCAGGAATACTCATTCGATCTGAAGCCTTGCTAGTGGGCTTGGTACCTGGTTCCAAGGTCATTTCACATTCCACGCCTCTAAAAGGTGGCAATCGATGAATTTCGTCGGGAAAAAGGTCATGGTACTCCCGAAGAACAACTGCTATCGCCGGAGGCAAGGTATCAAGAACTTCGTCTTGTTTGGACTTGGCGTCTACTGAAACAAGTCGAATCATGCCAATAATTTGAGACTTCTTGATAGCCCTATGCAACTGGCGTAACGAGATACATTGCATAATGGGAACAACCAATTTACCTGCTATGGTCACTCGGGCTCCATTGGTTGCTTTGAAGGTAACTTCTCGCTTTTCACAATCAATGTTGGCCTTGGCAGCAGCCAGGAACTCCATCCCCACAATGAGACCTGCGGTTCTAAACTTTTGCTATATTAGCACTGCAGGAGGCTCCTGAGGCTTTCTTTTTGGCGATGCTAACCTTTGCGCTATCCATGCGAAAAGGGTTACCATTATGACGAAGGAATTGGCTCTCGCCCGAAGAATTCGGGGAGATCATAGTTAGCTTGTCCAGCAAGCATCTTCCTTGTATCAATTTTGTATAATATATGAATATAATCGAGTTTTGTTTATTTAAACCTTGTCTTACAAAAAAATATATATACAAGAAATTGTTAAGTTTAGGGCTTGCGAAAGATGACGTAGTACAAAATTTTACTTGGATTTCTCCAAGATTTTCTTGGTCCCTTGAGATATCATTAAGGCTATCTTGAATTCCCTAAGATTTTATAAGATTTCATAACATTATATGAATTTCCGTAGATTTCTTAAGATTCAATAAGGATTCTTAAGGATTCTTAAGGATTCTCCAAGATCCTTATAAGATTCTCCTAAATTTCTAAAGATTCTATATAAGGTTCTTCTATATTCCCTTAGATTCTATGAAAATTACCTTAGATTCTTAAGATTCTATCAAGATTCCTTTAGATTCTCAGAGATTTTATGAAAAATCCCCTAGATTCCTTTCGATTCTACGAAGATTCCCCTAGATTCTCCAAGATTCCATGGAAACACGCCCAACATGAAAGCTTCCCCTTCAAAACACACCCAGTGTGAAAGATTCCCTTAGATTCTTAAGATTCTATAAAGCTTTCCCTACATTTCTGAAGATTATCTCAAGGTTCCTTTAGATTCTGTAATATTCTATGTAGATTCTCCTTAATTCCTGTAGATTTTATGAAGTTTCTCTTAGATTCTTCACGATTCCTCTCGATTCTCAAAGATTTTATAAACATTTCCTTAGATTCCCCTACATTTCCTAAAATTCTCTTGAGATTCCCTTGAGATTCCCCTACATTTTCAAAGATTATCCCAAGATTCCTCTAGATTTTCCAAGATTCCATGTAGATTCTCTTAGTTTTTCAAGATTTTATACTCTATAATCCCTAAGATTCTCTCGAGATTCCTCTAGATTCTCCAAGATCCTATGTAGATTCCCCTAGGTTCCCAAAGATTATCCCTTGATTTCTCTAGATTCCCCAAGATTCTATAAAGATTCCCTAGATTACCCAAGATTCTATGAAGATTCTCCTAGATTCTATAAGATTCCATCGAGATTCCCTTAAGTTCTCAAAATTTTTAAGAAGATTCCCATAGATTCCCAAAGATTCTCTTAGATTCCTTAAAGTTCTACAAAGGTTCCCGTATTTTAAGATCCTACAGAAATTCCCTAAGATTTTATTCAGATTCCCCAAGATTCTCCAAGATTCCATCTAGATTCCCATAGTTCTTAAAGATTTCATGAAGATTTCTCTAGATTGTCCTAGATTCCTAAAGATTTGTTTGAGACTCCCTAAGATTCTCTAAAGATTCCCCTAGATTCCAAAAGAATACTTTAAGATTCCTCTAGATTCTCCAAGATTCTATGAAGATTCTCCTAGATTCCCTCAACTTACCATAGATTCATTGAAACTCGAAGATTCCAAGAAGATTCTTAGTATTCGATCACGTTGGGTCCAACTGCGACAAAATAGTGCCAAAGCACCACTTGTTGGAAAGGTCTCGATGAGAGGAATCCAAAGGCGTAGGCCTCACCTTCATCCGACCCCTCACTACTTTTTTTATTAATGAGGGTGCCACCTCACTTCCTTTAAAAAAAAATCAATTTAATATTAAAAAGTTAATGGCCAGGATTTATGCTCACCTTTTAATCTAACGGTTGAGATCTACTACACCAAATTCATTTTTTGGCACCTTCCTTGCACCTTCCTCACAAAAAATCAAGGGCTAGGATTTATCCTCCCCTTTCGATCCAACGGTTCGGGGACATGGTGCATGCCCCCATGCATGCCCATCCATGCCCATCATGGCCACCATGCACCCCAATGAGGTGGCATTATCCTGGCCTTTCATTTTATGATTGGAAGGCTGGGATGAATCTCTATGAACATGCCCATGGGATGACAAAAACACACATCTAATACGTGTATGCATATAAGAGATATAATAATTATTTAAATCCTGACGTTGACGTCAGCATAAAAGCAAAAAGGTATTTAAAGGCTTTTAGGGTTTCATTTTTTATCTTTTGCTTATCTTGTTCCTTCCTCCTCCTCTACACCTGCAGCTCTAACGGCGACCCCAACCCTGCTCTAATGGTACCAGGACAGAGAGCATTGGGACTCCCAAGTTCTCTTTGATCTCCTACAGCCCTTTTTGCTCCAGAAGCTAGATCTTATCGCCAACATGCAGAGCCATCCCGACTATGCGGGCTTCCTTGAGTTTTATACTCAAGAGATGCTTCCCCTTTGCATTCCTTTAGGGGATCCGCCCCAGCTCTACCTAGAGAGAGCCATAGTGAGGGAGATGTTGGGAGGGGACACTCATGCCTATGGCGTTCTCAAGAGCAAGCTTAGATGGAGCCGCAGTCCACCAGTGGTCACCCACGAAGGCCAATAGTACCTTGAACTAGCCTTCGCACTGGCCATTCTTATGGACCAGTATATAGAGGATGACACTCTACCTGCAGAAAAGGGCAAGGTACCTGAGTCATCAGACGAGGAAGAAGACGAGTACATCCGAGAGGATGACTTTGGCCGGTGGAAGCAATTGGCCAAACAGATGCCGCCACACAGAGATGAGGGGGCACGGTTGACTAAGTTAGATGCCCTCCCCGTTATTTACCACCAGGGGCAGGAATACTTCCTATTGGAGGATATCCGATGGACGTACCATGTAGTGGCTGACGTGAAGGGCCGAACTAAAGCACAAGTGCTTTACGAGCTCGCTGAGTATTGTATGGATGATTTTATTGACTTCACGCCAGTCGAGCTTCCTACAGAAGTACAGCAGCTGCTCCGATTCCATCGGGAAACCATCGAGCCGGCTGATACACTCCCTAGGCTCAGGGATCTTATGCTTCAAGATCCTCCATCTCAGCCCCCTTAGGAAGCTTTTACGGCCATGAGACCTCATGTCCTAAATATCAACATGGTCGATGTGCCTTCTGAGTCAGATGAAGAAGGGGAAGATCTCTATCATAACCCCAGCCATGTGAAGGAGGAAAAGCAAGAGCTTAAAGAAGAGGAGGTCACCATGGACCTCGATAAGGAAGTTGCTACCTCGGCCACACCAGAGGTCAAAGCGTTGGGGAACCACCTCACACCCTTCTTTCTATCAGCCTTCTGGCAGGGACAGGTCCTTTTTGTGCCACGAGACTTGGCCCCGGAGGCCGAAGCATCATGGTGGAACCTTCGTGCCTTGTCCACCCTGGCCGGCCATAAGAAGCTTTCCTATCGCACTTTTCCTTATGTGCTGGTGCACAGGGATTTCACTCTTACGGCCTTGGGACAGGACATAGCACCGTGGATGAGCATGAAGCTCTTAGTGGCGGCTCCATTGGCCACTGCTTATCCATCAGAGGTTGCTTCTCTTGCAGCCACCACAGTTGAGTCAGGGATTATGTTACTACGCCATCAGCAGCCACCACCGCCTCCTACACCAATGGACCAGGACGCAGGGCCTAGCTCCTAGAGATACGTGAGATTACTAAATATGGCCTTTGCCCACTACAAATATGTATTGTTCCATAAAAATTTTTGATGACCCTTTGATACAAGCATTTGTTTTTCCTATATTCTTTGTCTGTCTTTCTTGAGGACTTTGAAGCATAAGGGATATTTGTGAATTCTATATTAATTATCGGGTTGTTGCAGAATTGGAAGTACCCTACGATGCAGATAGAGGATGGGAAATCGTCACGACCCTCCGCGACCATGCCTTCCAAGACCTGAAACTCAAGCTCCGCCGAAGCTGGTCATATTAGGACTGCACCAAACAAGAAGCCTTTGAGGATGCCGACGACCACCTTTGGGAGTTGTACTACGCGCTCCGCGACCTTTTTAGCCTTTTGACTATCATCCCAACTCTTGAGTATCAGGATGTGATCATCCAGGCTTGGGCTAAATACAAGTTAGTTCGGGCGGTAAGGGAGAGCATCTGTTACTCGATCCTTTATCCCCTTACCATGCCCTAGATCAATCTTTATTTTTTATAACTCCCCTTGTACAAATGTAATTCTCAATCCTGTTGGGTGTTTCTGGCATTATGCCTTTGTAACTTTACGTACATTTCAATATCAAGTGTTTTCTTCGCACTACTTTTGTTATAGTTATCTAGCATAATGTGCTTATCGCCAATTCATTTGTATCTTAGACGCTGCCCATCCCCCTCCATGGGCGACACCAGTGCCGCCGGGCCGTCTTACGCCCGAACATGAGCTCACCATTATGAAGCATCAGCTTACTGAGCTTCAGACATATGTGTTGCAAACCAATCCACCATTGGCACCACAGGAATACGGGCCTGAGATTCCTGTTCCACCGAATCAGCAGCCACCGCCACCCGCATCCGCACCTGTGCCAGTTATAGCTTCAACCTCTTGATCATAAGCCTGACCATGGAGTACCGGGATATTATTCTCCACGCTTGGCACAAGTATAATTCGTTGTGGACAGTAAAGGGGATAGTACCCTTCATTCGATACTGAATCCACTTACATCTCCAGCTGACTATACTTATGCATAAACATCTTGTGTAAATAAAACTTCACATTCTGTTTGTCCGTTCGGGCATTATGTTAAATGTAACATTAAGTTCTACGTTAATATCAAGCATTTCCTTCATAGTGGTCTTATTATAACAATGTTTGAAATATTGTGCTTATTTCGATCTTATCTATACTTTAGATGGTGCATGTTCCCCTCCATGGGCGACACACTTGCAACCTGGTCATCTCACTCCAGACCAAGAGCTCATACTTATAAAGCATCAGCGTACTGAGCTCCAAGCTTACGTACTTCATAACAATCCACCATCAGCACCATAGGAGTATGGCCCTGAGATTCCTGCTATAGCGAACCAGCAACCACCACCACCTGTACTAGTACCTGTTCCCCCCTCAATGCATACACTGAGCAGTTCATCATCTAATGCCAGTTCTGAATCGTCCGAGTCATCGGAATCCTTTGAGTCAGCAGATGATCATGCAAAATCCAAGAAGAAAGACTATTAGAAAACTGTAGACTCTGCCATTACCAGCATTCGGAAGAACCCTCGAGTAAGACCAGGTCGGGTGTGGATGCCGAATCCTGGTTAAATGAGATGCATGAGTTCGGCAAATCCTATGGAATGACAGAAAAGGATATCGGCAAGGTTACCACCACATCTCACCGGGTCAGCCCGCATGTGGTGGCAGGGATATGCCCGCTCTCATGGACTGTGACTCGAGGCAGGTGCCGATACAAGGTTTTTGCCAAAGCCTTCAAATCTCACTATGTTCCCAGATCGCTACCAATAAATTCAGGCTTTTTACCGCCTAGAACAAAAGCGTATGACAGACCAAGCATACACGGATGAATTCATGCAGTTACGATTGTATGTTCCTGGGATAAATGAACGCAGGGCAATTGAGGGTTATATTGAGAGGTTATTCCATACTCTCAGGAAGATGGTTCGAGCCATTGATCCCAAGACAGAAGCTGAAGCTGAAGCTAAGGCTCTTAGCTTGGAGGAGGATAACCCTAAGTATCAACCGCCACGTCCTTCTATCTTTGGTCAAAATAGGGGCTACACACTATATCGGGGACGCTCGCCTAGCCCAGGACCTCCCTCGTTGGCTGGGTATCAGAAGCAGGATAAGAAAGTGTCCTTTACTATACCAAATAAGTTCTCTAATACCG
The DNA here is from genome assembly GCA_021234155.1 of Isoetes taiwanensis. Lineage (NCBI taxonomy): Eukaryota > Viridiplantae > Streptophyta > Lycopodiopsida > Isoetales > Isoetaceae > Isoetes > Isoetes taiwanensis. The sequence continues at coordinate 1,679,892 of JAJEKV010000002.1, read as the reverse complement.
CAGTAGCTTTCTAGACATTTTGCAAGCCATTCCGAAGGAAGCTTGCGACCAGTTACGGAAGGACAAAGCTTGTTTTTGGTGTTTCCGGCCGGGACACCATATGCAGGAGTGCCCCTATGTCACACAGGCTACTCAAGTTGCTCTTGCCAAAGTGGATTGGGATGATGCCATGGGTCCAACTGAGCTGGAGAACATTGCTCATGATGAGGCACCAGACTATATACAAGGTGAGTCTCACATTTATGCCGCTATTGAGACAGGTCAAGCAGATAGTCAACCTTCTGTCATCTCCATGTTTGGCCAAGTAGACTGTAAACCCTTTATCATTCTTATGGACACGGTAGCATGCACTATTTTGCCTCGTCTAAAATGGTGGAAGCTTTACAGCCGACTCCCTTGAAGTCAAAGCCACGTCCAGCCACGTTGGCTAGTGGGGCCGTACGCCATACACAAGGTCGATGCATCAATTTGAACATTCAGTTGCCAGGAGCAACCGTTGCTCTAGGGGCCGAGATCATGAATATTGATCGTTATGATCTTATTGTGGATATAGAATTCTGCTGCAAAGGCAAACATTGATTGTGAAAAGCGAGAAGTTACCTTTACGAAGTATCAGGTTGCTTGTATTATTAGGCTTGCATCAATAGATGCCAAGTCTAAACAAGAGGAGGTTATTGACAGCTTGCTCCCGGCAGTAGCAGCCGTCTTTTGAAAATACCATGACCTCTTTCCAAATGAGATTCATAGGTTGCCATCTTTCCGAGGCGTGGAATATGAAATTACTTGAAACCTGGCACTAAACCTACAAGTAAAGCTCCATATATAATGAGCACACCTTAATTAACGGATCTTAAGAAGCAGTTGCAAGAGCTTCTTAAACTGGGGTTCATCCGACCAAGTGTATCACGCTTTGATGCCCCTATTTTGTTTGTAAAGAAGAAGGATGGTACTCTAAGAATTTGCATTGATTACAGGCAACTAAACAAGCACATGATTAAGAATTGGTATGCTTTACCGCGTGCCGATGATTTGATGGATCAATTGCAAGGAGCTAAGTATTTCACAAAAAATGATCTCCACTCAGGATATCACCAGATAAGAATTAAGAAGGATGACATCCATAAGTCCACTTTTCGGACACGCTATGGGCATTATGAGTTCGCTATTATGCCATTTGGGCAAACTAATGCTCCTGCCACATTCATGCGGTTGATGAACGATATTTTCCACGAGTATCTTGATGACTTTGTCATCAGTTTCTTCGATGATATCCTCATATACAACAAAACCTTAGAGGACCATGAGCGTCATCTTCGGTTGATTTTCATCAGTTTCTTCTATGATATCCAAATATACAGCAAAACCTTAGAGGAGCATGAGCGTCATCTTCGGTTGGCCTTGCGAAAGTTGAGACGTCATCAACTTTATGACAAGTTCTCCAAGTATAGGTTTGCAACCACCAAGGTTGATTACTTGGGACATATTGTTTCTGCAGAGGGAATAGCCACAGATCCAGCCAAGACTGAAGCGGTAAAAGATTAGCCAATCTCAACAAATGTGTCAGAGGTCCGCAGCTTTCTAGGGTTGGCGGGATATTACCGCAACTTTGTTAAAGATTTTGCTAAGCTTGTCGCACCTCTTACGGACCTTACAAAACATGAGAAGATTAGGGATTGGATGGCACACTGGAAGGACAAGGTCCAGGTCAGATTTCAATCATTCAAGGATGCATTGACAACTGCTCCAGTTCTCACCTTGCCTGATCTTTAGAAGGATAAGTGGGTTGCCACAGATGCTAGTAAGATTGCTATCGGTGGAGTACTAATGCAGGAGGGTAGGGTGGTCACCTATGATTCCAAGAAGATGAATGATGCAGAACAGCGTTACCCCATGCATGACCAAGAATTGCTTGCCGTCGTGCATGCCTTGGGCATTTGGAGGCATTACTTACTTGGGAGATGATTCCAGTTGAATACAGATCACCAAAGCCTCCAATATATTTTTACGCAACCCCACCTCAATCTGCGACAGCGAAGATGGATGGAGTTTCTGGAAAAGTATGATTTTGAAGTAGTCTATAAGCCGGACAAGCATAATGTAGTTGCTGACGTGCTTTCCAGGCATCCATTGGTCACCCGAACATATTGTAATGCTCTTTCCACGCTCTCTAGCAAGTTTGGTAAGCAGTACAACAGACTCTTCCAGCAGATCCCGAATTTCAGGAGATATGACAAAGTCTATCCAAGGAGGCCAGAACAGATAAGGAGAGGGAGGCTTTCTGCCATTATAAAAAGGAAGGATAACTTATGTGTTCCCGAGATGTCAGGAGTTCGCAAGCTTATTCTCCACGATACACATAGCAATCCTATAGGGGGCCTGCAGGATTTATGAAGACATATTTCAAGATCCGCTCCAGCTATTTTTGGCCAGGCATGAAGAAACACATTGCCCGATACATTAAGCAATGTCAGGTATGCCAGCAAACAAAGGCAGAACAGTTGCGCATCCCAGGGGAATTGCAACCTTTAGATGTGCCTAATGCAAAATGGGAAGTTATTACCATGGATTTCATTGAGGGGTTTCCGTGCACCTTAAGGGGCTTTGATGCCTTGATGGTGGTAGTCGACAAGCTTTCCAAAATGACGCACTTTTTGCCATGTCGAACCACAGACACTGCATTAGATACTGCCTTGTTATTCACAAAGGAGGTGTTTCGCCTTCATGGGATGCCCCTAAGTTTATTAGTGCATTTTGGAAGGATTTCTTTAGCACTATTCAAACTAAGCTTGCAATGAGCACCGCTTACCACCCGCAGACGGATGGCCAAACAGAGCGTACTAGTCGCATAATCGAAGACATGCTACGTAACTATATCTGGAACAACCAATCCCAATGCGCAGATTATATCCATTTGGTGGAGTTGCCTATAGCAGTACTAGGCAGGAGTCTTCAAGGATGTCTCCTTTTATGATCAATTACAATGTCTTACTCCAGACACATGGCATAATCCGGTTTCCAAGGTGGAAGTGTCTCAACAATTGCTTACAGATATACAGGCCCTAGTCGAAGAAGTTCGAGGGTATTTGTTAGCTGCTAGAGCTCGGCAAAAGAGCCTTGCCGACCGACATCGGACACCACGGGAATTTCAAGTTGGTGAGTCCGTATGGCTAAAGATAAAGGTAAAGCAAGCCAAACTCAAAATTAGTAATTGTAAAAAGCTTGCACCTCGATGGGAGGGACCCTTTGAGAACACTGAAAGGATAGGTTCTCAGGCCTACCTGTTGAATCTAACCCCGCATTTGAAGGTCCACAAAGTCTTCCATGTGAGCTTTCTCAAGAAGCACAACCCCAATCCAGAAGAGATTCTTGACACGCCAACACTTCTGAAAATGATGGAAGATCAATTGGAGATCGTGCCTGAAGCTCTCCTTGATCGTGATTACAAGCAAACCCGCATAACTCAAACCTTGCAGTATTTGGTTAAGTGGAGACACTTACCGACAGAGGATGCAACCTGGGTTCTTAAAGTGGATTTGGACAAGACTTACCCAGATTTTATGCGAGAATGCCAGGGCCGAACCATTCAAGATGCGATCAACTCCAACCCTAATGGTAAGCGTTGTGTTATGGGTCCGACAGGGATCATGTGACAGTTGATCTGACAAGGATCATTCCAGGGACTGGGTTACATGCATCCTAGATGGGGAATTGGACATATAGGCATTCATGATATGACGCATCCGTCTACGGCTATAATGGGAATATGGCCATTCCTTACGCCGGGACGACATGCAAGCCTTAGGCATGATAGGATTCCTTTATTCATATTTCTTTTTTTTAAGGGGGTGGTCCCTTCAACCACACTACTTAAATTATTTTATAAGTACTGACGTACTATAATTCTGCAGACCAGTAGCGCGTATTGACGTACTATAGAAGATCCTAGGCCTTAGTCTGGGGCCATCTTTTGTTATTTAATTGTTATTCTGTATGTGTGCTCCTATGTAAGTTTGTTGATATGGTATTTCTTGTCTACTGCTAAAGGACTTCGTCCTACAACAACTTTATCAACTTTATGTTGATATGGTATTTCTTGTCCTGCAAATAGAGTTATCTTTTATAACTTAATTGTTTTTCTTCTAGCTAGACTAACCCTAATGCTGAGGACAATATTATTCCAAGGGGGAGAATGTGACATTCTAGGTATTTATATGGTATACGTATACGTACTATGACACGTAACCAGGATATAATTAGACCCTTAGGGGGGTAACTTGGGCTAACTTAAAAGGATTTTCTTTAGCTATGCTCAAATACTAGGGGATAATTAACCTAATTAGGCTAATTAGGTTATTAATTAATTAAAGTCAAGCAATAGGACAGTGCCACCTAGCCCAAATTGATTGGTCAAGGGGGACTTGCTAAGTTTAGAGGGCAAATTGTGGTCCTGCCCCCAATTCTGCCCCAAATCGATTTGGGGGGAGTGGAGGAAGGAGGAGCCAGCAGCTGCTGTGACTTGAAGAATAATGGAAGTGTTTCGTGACAATGGCTCCAACCAAGAGACCGGTTAGTCCCTAGATAGTTTGTGCTTCAGCTAACACTTCTTTGATTAGATGGAATGGGTAATTTCTCTCTTGTATGTTACTATGATGATGATGGATACTTTGATTGTAATTGTGTTCTCTCTGGTGGGGTATTGCCTAGCTTGGCTACAAGACTCCTATAGTGTGCTAGGCTTATAGCCATCACTGAGTGTGGGCCGGGTATGGGTTTGACACTCCCTGGGTCGCAGGAGATGTGCCTATGTGGACGTCCTGGACTCGAACGGGCGCAAAGAGCCAGCCTTTAGATTTAGGGGAGTAAGTCGGATACAGATGCGGGGGTCACTGGGAAGTGGCCGAAATGGACTCAAGAAGGCCGATTTGAGGATATAAGGCCTAGCAAGAACCTGAAAGGGGGCCATAGCTGCCATAATCAGAGTTTGAAAATGACACTACAACAGCAAAATCTCCACCAAATTTGCTCGAAACTGGCATTAAGGAGTCGGAATCTAGGTCCAAAAGGCCGATTTGCTTGTCTGACGCCCCAACCATGGCAGAAATCAAAGAATCGAAGCCCAATCTGGGCTGTTGGCCGTGAGTTCGTGACCTTAAAAGGGTCGTGCCCTAAATGCAAAAAAAATATTATGTGGTTAGTAATTGGATAGTAAGTTTAAAGGTAAGTGGATTTGGCCCTAGAAATTTATATTCCTAACATTCTGAAGGCCGAGTTAGTCACTGCTAAAGGAGATGCTAGTAAACATTAGGTTAATATCCGCATATTAAATTACGTAATTTAATGCAAAACTATGGTCGCCCTTATTAAACTATTATTAATAAGGAGCTTGGATAAGGAGACGGAAATTAATGAAATAGGAAGGAAAATGCATTTATATCTAACAACATTAATAACGTAATGTAGAAGTTAGGATCTTTCTCTATGGGAACAAGGAGGTTGGAGAGCATGAATTTGCCAAGAGGCAGCATGAGTTTGGAAGTTGCTTAATAATGGAAATTTTTAGAATGGTTATAGGAAAAACTCATGACCTAGTGGTATTAGCTCGAAAATGGCCTTAGTTACACTAATAGTAAACATTCGAAATGTGATGGTCATGGTTGTTATATTGGTTATGTGCCATTATTGGTGTGGTATCAAATGTTAGATACATGGTATGTTTTATGTGGAATTGGCATTTCCATGGTGGTATATATTAATTAGAAATACACGTGAATTGCATCTGAATTGTTGATATCATCATTACGGTCATATTGGATATTACATTAATTGCAAGGATAGTGGTATTGGAACATGTGGGATGTGACATATTGCATAAGTGCATAGTCTCGTGGATCGAAGTCCATGTGCAGTGGCTTGGACTTGCGGTTGTGTTTGTGCGTGACATCGGGCATTGTTATCCTGGCTGGATTCTTTGTCGTGCTACATGGCAGAAGTGGTCCTCCAGTGCTGGACGCAACGTGGATGGGTGTGTACACATGAGGCAAACCCCGCTCGTATTGGCTGCAGGGCCTGATCAGCTCGGGTGGCATGTTAGAACTGGAGTAGGCACTGTATGCGGATGAGATTGATAATGCATGGAATATGAGGTGTTATTGTGGTATGTGTATGCATACTAATCTGATTGGTTGGATGCAGTGGGACTATTGGTGGTAAGCTTGCATAGGTGCTATGGTATAAGTTGTTATGAATAAATAGTTCCTAGAATTCTTTAGGACTAACCCCCAGGTTGGTGTAAGCAGTACCTGATGGAGCCGAGTGCAATAAGGCCGCAGAGACTCGGGGTTAGAGGCCCCGATAGGATCAGAGAGTTGGAGGCAAGGTTTCCCCCAGGAGCGGAGTTTTGGCGTGAGGAGGTGCTAGATTTCCTTCGTGAGTTGGAGGACGAGGCTATTGAACATGTGTCAGAGATCATCCAGAGTTCAGAAGAAGGCCATCCTTCCGAGTAGAAACTAGTATGGGATCTACCCCCGGTTTTGTGGAACCTTCTTTGGAAGGCAATGAAGTCCACCTGTATGCTGATGAAGGGGATGACCTCCCATTGGATTCGAGGGATCAAGCGGCTATAGATGCCTTAATGAGTGAACCCTCTGATGATAAGAGCTCTCTAGTTGAAAACTTTTCTCATAATTAATAGTTATATGGATTGTGGGTTTGACATTGTTGAAGATTTTGGATGTATATACATGTACTATATGATTTTACTTCAACGCTTGTTAGATATTTAATGGAAATAAAGATTGGATTCTTTATCGTGTTATATGAGTTTACAAGTTGCATAAGATATTTAATTAGCCCAATCTCCCTTGTCAAGTGTTAGTAGTAATGTAATGAAACCAACAGGATCTCAAACTGCACCGGAGAGGCCAGCTTGGCAAGCCCATTACAGTTCCTCTAACTCAAGAGGACTCAAACGGTAAGGTGCTCTTGCCGTTGGTTTAGTTTCAGGCTCAAGATCAATCTCATGCTCCACTCCCCTTGACGGAGGTGTCCCTAGAGGCAACTCCTCAGGAAACACATCCTTGTATGTTTCCAAAAGATCAAGTAATTGAGGATGAAGTTGGGAGCTTACATTCGGTTACTCTACAAGTGAATTCCAAGTTTTTACACATATATCATTATTATATAAATATAACCCAAAAACTTGATTATTATTCACTCTAAAAGCAATTTTGGTCTGAGTGGCCGATAACAATTTCCCTGACTCCACATAAGGTGATCCTTGTATACTAACAGACTTAGAGTTCTCTAACTCAAAAGTTAATACATGGAATGCGCAGTCAATGAGCAGACGTGCAGTTTGAAACCGCTTTATCCCAAAATGGCATCATAATGTTTTAAATTGATTAAGTCAACATCAATTTTGAACTGTACTGCTTTAGAACTTCTATCCTGAAGTATCAAGTCCACGCCTTGCGCTTATTGATCCCCACGCTGAGGCCCCGCCTCTCCTTCAACCACATATGGAGTCACCCTTGTCAGTTTTAGGCCTAGCTCCTTTGCTAAGTCTGCAGACAAGAAATTGTCAGTGTTCGCAGAATCAATAAGAACAACCATATTATTTTCTTTGATTCTACCTAGAACACGAATAACTTTACCAAAGAAAACTTTAGAAGAAACATTTACCATGTTTTCTTCCCTCATGATAGCCGACAACATCTTCATGCCTTCACCATCCAATGGTGTTTTGGAAGTTGTGGCTACCGTTTTCTTTGGCTTTTACGGCTTAGGACATTCCTTCGCGTAATGCCCCATGCCCTGACAGTTATAACACTTTATAGCTGCCTTTTTCTGACTGGAATCTTTAGATTGCCCTGGAGCCTTTTTGTTTGACTGATTCCGTTTTCTTTTCTTAGAAGATGACGCTCCATTCGCAGAATTTCCAGTTCGTTTTGACTTTCAATCAAACTCTTCTTGGTCTTTTGAGTTTCTTCATGATCAACTAGCTTTCTTGCAAGTTCAATTGCTTCCTTGAAGCCTTTGGGTTCTGCTTGCAAGAGGTGTATCTTAATACTAGTTTCCTTCAGGCCATTCACAAAGTGATCTACCCTCATCTGAGGGGTAAGGTCGAGAAGTCCCGCAAACAACCCTCCGAGCTTACTCACATACTCCTGTGATTTGCACCGACTTCCTGAGTGATATAAGTGCATGACGACTATCAAAATGAGGCGTATACTCATCTTTAAATTGGTTACAAAATTCGGTCCAAGACCGGAAGGTCTTTCCGCTGTCAGTGTGGATAGCCCACCATGAAGCAACAACACCTTTTAGCTTAAGAGAAGCATGCAAAACCTTTGTTGTATTGCTTTTCTTAGTAACCATATAATATAACTTCATACGACCAAACTAGAGTGTGGCATCCTCTGGCGTACCAGTTCCATCGAATTCTGGCACCTTCATCTTCTCAAAAGCCTTGATCTCCTCCTCTGAAAGTCCATTCAAGGTCTCTTCATAAGGCTCACCAACAGCTGGGTTTGCTATATCTGGCACAATGCGACCAACCCCAGATGGTGCACTCGTACCCGCTCGTCCCCTAGCAGTACTCCGTACCGCTTGGGTTGTAGGGTTATTTTCAACACTTTTAGAATTCTGCAAGAACCATCCAAGGGACTCCTTTAAGCATTGCTCTCGGGCAGCACTCTCAATAATCCAGCGGTTCATTTGCCTTTGCATGTTATTCAGGGTTTTAGCAACCAGAGATTGGTCTCCTGGGAACCCCCTTGTGTAGTAGTAACTACTGTTGCAGTCGTCAGTATTGATGTTGTAAGAGTACACTCTTTGTGACACGGAAATACCCCCAGGGCATTCAGTTCCAGTAGTAGGTTGTACACTAATCGCAGTCATCGTAGGTACTAGATCAACCGGAGTTACAGGAGGTACTGATAACTCTACACTGGGTTGTGCCTGTAGTAATGTCTCAAAGTCAACTACAGGCAAATCCTCCAGGTGGATACCCTGGAGTAGAGCAAGTTATATAAGCATATTAGGGGCTTTTGGAGAGGGACACGAAAATCAGAAGGCACCTTCCCTCTGATCAGATTGAACTCTCCTGTCTTTACCTCTGCTGTGTTTTATGCTAGTTTGTCTCTTTGAGATAGCTGGAAGTCATATCGACCTCTTTGGAGTAATTTCCAAGGTTTCTTTGACAGTTGGAGATTTCTCCATTATTTGTGTTTGCTCTTGTTTTGAGCAATACTGCTTTAGCAGTAGTAGTTATTGGGTAGAACCATAAGCAGAGCTTCAGGCTAATCCTGGGGATTAGTTTTCAGTTGTGCGTGGGGAGTTCTGGGAGCTCAAGGCTGCGGGGAACTCGGGGAGTTCAAGGTAGTGCAACTGATCCTACTTTTTGTAGGCCTTGACACTTGTATTAAAAATCTTACAAGCATGTCATTTAACTTCGGTAGAGGGATTTCTTCAATTGGAATCGAGCTCAGTTGCTCTGCTTAGGCCCTCCACTTGTCAAACTTCTTCTTGGCCCACAAAATCACCTTAGGTGACTTGTCCTTACCACCTCCTTCAATTTCCTTCAGCATTTTTCATCTATAGCTATGAATTCTTAACAGTCCTCATCCTTGGCATCTGACTCAATAAAATCTTGACAAAAGCAGTCTTCCTTTATAAAACTCTCCATAAAATTGTTCACATCATCTTGATTCACACCCTCAAGTATATAATCCATTTCAATAGCACTATCTCCCACAGATGCTTCTACCTCGGCAGTTACAGCAAATGACGGTCTACTAGGTCGAGCGTAGTGAGAATGAATTGTATACAAACTAATGCAGAAAACAAGAACCAACATGACATCCTTTCGTTTGCCATTCCAACCATCCTTGTAAAAACACAAAGGAAAGCATGTTATCTCAAAAAGCAACAAAAAACACAATGTTTACTCTCCGGAAGATCGTGTGTAGTGGCTGATTAGGTGTAATCAAGTCGACATATCATGCTCCTATAGCTGCAAACACTGGATAAATTTGAAGTCATTCATCTGTAATGGCTTTCATTTGGCAACACTAACATGCCCAATTCTCATGCTCCTCGTGGGCCCATTTGCCTGTTTCGATCCTAAGAGGTGTGCACCAGGGAAAATGGATACAATTGTTCTACGCCATTTCATAAACAAATGTGACAATAGGTACTGCTTTGGACCACATGCAAGTATCAGATTAATCTGGCTTTTATAATGTGCTGCCTTGACCATTTTCAAAGCACTAGCACTCCAAAGCTTCCCATGAAGCATATGTCAAGAGACTGTTCCAATCGAGTTTGATCTTTATCATTTTGTAGCTGTATCGATCCTTATTTCTGCACATGCCACCAACCTGTGCATTTCTCCTTCCAAAAGGCTTTGAAATGCTGCAAACCCATGGCCATTATGTAGGTGAGGTTGAGAAGTCAGATTCTCCCATATTTACCACCTTTTGGCAATAGAGTATGAAGCTCTAAACTAGTATGTTGTAGAGACAAGAATCATGTCACTTGTAGAAGAATTGGATGTGGAACCATGGAATTTACTCCAAGAATCCGGGTCAAAAAAAGGCTTTCTGGATGTATTACAGATCTTCCCAAGTGGTAAGTGATATCACTGACTGCTATACTTCCACTACAAATAGAAGAATTAGTTCTATCAGAGTCTTGAACAAGTGTACCTGATGGGAGCAATCATAAATCTATGTTTGTGGCAAATGTTTTACATAGCATAGAGAGCTTTCCAACCTTGAGAGATTCACTTATAATATAAGGGGATATATCTGCATTGATAGGGTGGCTAATTTAACCCTTAAGGTATGAAGAAAACCTTTTAACGGTAAGTAATGCCTACATAACATGGTCAAAAAAATCCCCTATAGTTGAACACACATGTTCTGTACGCCCAACATATGTAAATCCTCTGAGTTTCCAACCCGCTATCATTTGTTGATGAATACAACAGTATATGGTGGTAGTAGACACTCCTAAAGGCATTTATATGTTGCATGACTTCTATATTTTGAGCCTCATAAATGAAGTGAGACTGTTTATACTGCATAGAAAATGATATCAGAAATACCTTGGTCTTTGTCATGTTGACCCGCGACTTGACATAAAGTATTTAATGCGTCCAGATGCTGCTGCATTACTTGCTGGGATGTGATCTAACATATTTATGCCATCAATATATATCTAATGGCTAATGATGTATGAGCAAGACATGCTCCTCCTCCTCCATGCTGAGCAAGCCAATCCTCATGTTGATCAACATACACAATAACATGAGAGAGAGTGGACATCCTTGGTGCACTTAGCAGCATTGGAGTTAGGCAAGGTTGTCCTCTCTCACCCACACTCTTTGGACTTTACATTGACCAATTGGAAGCCTGGCTTGCTGCCAATGGGGGGGGACGGTATACAGCTCTTGCACCAGGTCATCCGACAGCTCATCTATGCTGATGTTCGACCTCTTGGCCCATACACCAGAGGGCATGCAGGCATACCTAGATGCCCTGGACACATTCTGCCAGGCGACGGACATGCGTGTCAACCTGGCCAAGACTAAGGTGGTCCTCATATCCTCCTCCGTCATACAAAGACCTCCCCACTTATCGTGGCGGATGGTAGGGTCACACCCGCCTACAAGTACCGGGGTGGAATTTCCGCCCTCAATGTATTGGGATGCATCCATTAGCCTTGGTGACCGCAGGTTGAAAGGCGATATGCGCAATGCAAAACAATAGTCACGGCGGTTGTATGGTCGGGGCCACCAAATACATTTGTTCCCGCAATCGATGGAGCCGGTTCTTACAGATGGGGTCGAGGTATGGGGCCCGGTGGTGTGTTTGGCGACTTGGAACGACTTCTAGAGCGAGTCCGAAGGCATTTTTGACGCGCACTTGGGGTCAAGCCCTAAGTTCCATATCGATCTTGTTGCGAGGAGACAGATTCATGCCCCTGCAACATGCGGCCCTCGATAGACACATTGTTTATCTCCAGAAGGTGGCCAGCATAGCATGGGCGACACTCGCCTCCCCGCACTTGGCTTTACGCTGTGGCGATGAGCCCGCGATCCACGGGGCTTGTTGGAAGGACAAGAGAGCCCAGTTATTTGGAACCGAACGGCGATAGGCGTACATAGGTGCGTCCAGTGCCTGAGACGCCGGCCGGGATAGGGCCGAGGGGGTACTTGGACTCTTGTTTCATGGGGAAGCTCGGGACCACCATGCTTTAGAAACACACACTACAAACAACACATAAACCCCACCCCAGTTCGAGGCCACAGCTCTACCAGCGTTCTCGTTGCCCATGAAGAAGCGCGGGATCATCAGCGTCCATTGACGGGGGCCCACCATCTTCGGCTTGAGGGCGGGTCGGTGGGTTGGAGAAACCACGGGGCAGGACTTTCGGTGTTGCAGCTAGAGTTGTTGAGATAAAAGCCATGCCTTCAGGTGGTAGTCGGTCGGGCTCGCTCACGTTCTCTTGGTAGACACAGTGCCCTTCGCATGAGAGCTACTCGTTGCAGCCGTGAAAATCCCTGGCTCCCTACCTCCAAAGAGGTTTTGGATCTAGCGGACTCACCTCGCCCCGGGAACCCTATCAGAGTCTTGGGAATTCGTAATATTTGTATATTTATGGTAATCTGCGACCAATTTTCCCTCAAGATGAGGGTTTTCCTTCTTTACACCCGTCCCCCATAGGCCAATTGGCCTCCGTGGATGATAAAACAACCTTCCTTCCTTCCTTCCTTCCCTTCCTTCCTTCCTTCCTTCCTTCCTTCCTTCCTTCCTTCCTTCCCTTCCCTTCCCTTCCTTCCTTCCTTCCTTCCTTCCTTCCTTCCTTCCTTCCTTCCTTCCTTCCTTCCCTTCCTTCCTTCCTTCCTTCCTTCCTTCCTTCCTTCCTTCCTTCCTTCCTTCCTTCCTTCCTTCCTTCCTTCCTTCCTTCCCTTCCTTCCTTCCTTCCTTCCTTCCTTCCTTCCTTCCTTCCTTCCTTCCTTCCTTCCTTCCTTCCTTTCCTTCCTTCCTTCCTTCCTTCCTTCCTTCCCTTCCTTCCTTCCTTCCTTCCTTCCTTCCTTGGATTTAGGTATCTTTGCTCTTGATAAGGTGACATGATGGCAACATTTGAGCTGAAAATATTTCATGTATAGCACTATACTGCATATTGCAGTTCTTGAGGGACTTCTACTTGCACTAACCTCTCCCACAATTTCTCCCCACGAAGACAATATCAAAAGCGTTCGCAAAGTTTTTGAAACAACATTACAAATCATGTTGTTTATTTTTATTATCCTTGAACATGGTAGATACAGAGATGTGCTCAATGGTGGAATGTTTAGATCTAAAACCTGCCTATCCAAGTGCGGGAACCTCCTATTTCCTCACCCATGCTGACAATTGCTGTTCAAGAATTTTGTAAACAGACGGTTATCATAGTTGTGCAGTAACTGGCAGGATAGTGCCAATCACCTGCTTTATATATTGGAACTACTCTGCTGACGGTCCATTGGGAGGAAAAGCATTCCTGGAGAGTCCTATTGAATATATTGATCAAGACTGGGGCAATATGAGGTCCAACCCATTTCAATAGTTCTGCCAGTATGCCAGCCGCTACCTTATCATTTGCAAGGTGTTGCAAGCCTTGGGTGACGTATACGTCCGTTATATGCAATATGGAACCAATTTGTATTGGCATAGTATTTTGGGCCACATGAAGATCTTAGAGTTGTATCGAATACTGCATCCATTGCTCTTAAGAGATGTTAATAAGAGGCTACATGGATTTCTACAATATTCTCCTCCAAAATATTAATGGGTAGCAGTCAGGAGGTAAAATATTCCCCTTTGATGTTCTACAATGTATTGTGTCTTCTTGCATTTGAGGAAAGCTCCATTTCCTTTGACTGCTTGCAAGTGAAAAACAAGATCAATTACCAGCTTGAGTTATCACTTAAGTTCTTTGTAGTAGTCATCAAACCATTTATTTTGAGAAAAGCTCGATGTGCCTGATGGTCTCCCAGCGCGACTTCTCCTAAAACATCGCTCTGCTGCAACCAGCTGCCTGTTACTATGGACAACCAAATGGGATATTTAAAATTTATCAAATCAACACAATAGGTTGTAGGGTTAGGGTAGGCGTAACCAGTAAATCCTAACCCTAAACCTAAATCAATGTCTGGCAGCTGGGTTTAGGGTGTAGGGATTTAATATTTCATGAATTTCAAAGAACTGAGAGAATGTGAGATGCAGCTCATGATGGAGCATTCTATCATGCTCGAATACAACAACTAGCCCCACGTAACTTGTTTAATATAACAATACCCAGACGGCTCCTTTCTACCTTGGTGGTGATGACATATGTGGTGGTCGCCATGCACTTCTACAACACATCTATTGGGATGTGGTTGAGTTCTTTGTGACAATATCTTATTCCAATTGGTTCCCCTACAATGCCATTTGGTTGGTCCTTTTCAAGTGTGCAAGAATAAGTTCCACCCCACCAATCCTTCTCGTCCTTTACTTTCATGCACGATTTTATTTAGAAGAAGAGGCATCCATTTTTCCATTTTCTTCTTATATAAAGAACGTATTAGAATGCTAAGTTTAACGTCCACTAGACATGAGACAATGCTAGAGTTGACCATTCTAGCAAATGAAAAACACATTGCAGAGAATTGTCTCAAGTTTCATGCCATTGGCATGATCGCTTGCAAATAGGATGGGAGAAGCATTTGCGTTTTTTAAATCTTATAAAAATAATTACATAATAAAAAACAACTGCTGGAATAGCTCAGTTGGTTAGAGCGTGTGGCTGTTAACCACAAGGTCGGAGGTTCGACCCCTCCTTCTAGCGGAAAGAAAAATCTTTTGCTACTATTTTAAGCAGATATCGTAAAACAACCTGATAAAATTCGGCTATTTTAGGGCTCCACGAACGCGGCGATGAACAAGATCTTCACCATCCGTTTTCCCATCTTAGTATTATTGCCACGTGCTTAACACCGTCGAGATCTCGCGCACGTGGGTAACGAACGGCTGCTACGCACTCCTTTCTGACTGTGAGTTATGTGAAGCTCTCTATACCGCCTGGAGCTTCTTCTCTTATCCGCTGCACCTCACGTCGGCAGCGGCCCTGCTTTGGCCTTCCGGCAGCTTACCTTTTTCAAGCTTCTTCAAACCGGTTTGTTTCAAGAGGCGCTTTCTTTTTTTTTTACTTCTGCCCATCTTTCTTCCGGTAGCTTGCTTTTGTTTCGTAGGGTTTGTTTTTCTTGCTTATTCTCCTTTCTAGTAGATTTGAGCTTGTTGGGTCCCTTCAAGAAGAGGGGATTTGTCTTGGTTTGTGAGTTGCAAAGCCAGATTCGGCTGGGTGCAAAAGCAGAGCTTTTATTGAACAGCATCATGATGCAGGCACCAGGCCCGCCGTCTCAAGCTGATGGCCAGCAGCAAGCACAATCTCAGGGCCCTCCCCAACAGCAGCAACCTCCCTCACAACAGCCCATTCAACAGCAACCCTGGATGATGATGCAGCAGCCTCCTGCTGTGCAGGGCCAGCAGCAAATGATGCCTGGAATGTTGCCTCCTCAGGTTTTGCCTCCTCCCCCCTTGTTGCCACCGCAGGGTATGATGGCCCAACCTGCAATGCAGATGCAGCCTGCAATGTTGCAAGCTCAGCAGATGATGCCTGCACAAGGAATGATGCAGCAGCAGCAGCAGCAACAGGGCTCTCAACAGTCCGATGAAGTTAGGACCTTGTGGGTTGGAGATCTGCAGTTGTGGATGGACGAAAATTATTTATACCAATGCTTTGGAAATTCTGCACCTGTATGTATTCTAGCTCCCTGTTCTATGTGTGGTTTTATTTTGTTGCTAGACTTATTTTATTGAATGTTGCAAATCTTTAGTCTGAGTTGAAATGCTACTTAGGCTGAATCTTATTCCTTTTTAGTCTTTCTTAAGCATAGTAATTGACTTTATATTTCTGTTTTGTTGTAGGTCCAATCTGTGAAAGTTATACGTAACAAAGCCTCAGGATTATCTGAGGGTTATGGTTTTGTTGAATTTAATTCCCATGCCATGGCTGAGAGCATTCTCCAGACTTTCAATGGCACAATGATGCCTAATGCAGATCAACCATTCCGACTGAATTGGGCATCATTTGGAATTGGGGAAAGGCGCCCTGATATGGGTCCTGACTTTTCTATTTTTGTTGGCGATCTTGCTCCAGATGTGACAGACTACATGTTGCAGGAAACTTTCCGTTCTCACTATCCTTCTGTCAAAGGAGCTAAAGTTGTGATGGATACCACAACAGGACGATCAAAAGGATATGGATTTGTGAGGTTTGGGGATGAATCAGAAAGATCACGAGCAATGACAGAGATGAATGGTATATACTGCTCTAGCAGGCCTATGCGCATCAGCACAGCCACTCCTAAGAAGCCTTTGCCGGGCCAACAAGCAACAACTAAGGGTATGAAAGTGTTATCTTTTAAGTGGCTCATTTTATAGATAAATATCCTTTAATCAGGTAATAAGGAAAACAAATGAGCTCTTTGTGTCTAGTTCATTCCACATTATAGTCGGGTTTACTGTGGACCAGAGTCGGTTATATTTATGCTGATATAAACAATAGGTAATATATACTTTGGAACAGAACAACTTTCAGAATTTATGCCAGCTTTTTAGTAACCGTTATTTAGTTTTTTGCATGGAGTGATGCAAGTGATGTTGCTATGAGTAAGTACAATATAATTCTGCATTGTAATTGGTTGTAGTAACTGTTCACCAGTTCTTTGAAACAACTAGTTTTCTTTGGAAAACACATTAATTAGCTCTTGCGACTTTCAAGATTCCTTTTATGGCAGTTTCTGCTTTCGGTATTCCATTTGTTAGCAGTTTCTGCTTAAACTTTACATAGCAGTTCCTGCTTTCATATCGTCCTTCAATTCAGCAGATCTGAATACTGCTTGAGCTTGGAATCAATGTACAGTTGAAACCTTGAGGGCTTATAAGAATGATGCTGTTTTAAAGCAGGAGGGCAAGGGGCTTTCTACACAAGTGGGCCATGGAACACATACTTCCATACGGAAAGCATCTTATTTAGTGGTTGACACCTCATTTAGGTCAGTTTACCTGTTTGTCTCTTGCCCGAGAAGTTCCTGCAGATTGTGGTAAGTGAGTTAATGCTTTTAATTTGGCGCAACTGCAACTCAGTGTTTGGCTGGAAATATCCGTCATGATTTTTCCTTATCACTTCAAGCTGCTACTTCTTTTAAAAGGGTTGGACATTGTCATTTATATGTAATAGAGTTCTGGCGATTTAGCATATATTGTGACTGATTAAGAAGCTGCGCAAACATTTTACAGCATAGGCCATTGTCATCCCCGTTTTGAACATTAGTATTTATCGCTGTTAATCATTCTTATTGTTGAATATATTTCTATTTATGGACAAAGGTGTTGATCTTAATAGTAATTCCTATTTGTTGTGCATGCAGCTCCTTATCAAGGCCAGCAAAGCTTCTCTCCACAGCCGTTCCCAGTTGATAACGATCCCAACAACACCACTGTGAGCATGCTGCTTTTGTCAGTTATTACTGACTTGGAGGGACTTGAGTAATAGTAGAGTACTTGTTTGACAAAAATGACACTTTTGGCAGGTTTTTGTTGGTGGTTTAGACCAGAATGTGACAGATGATGATCTCAGACAAGTTTTCTCTTCATTTGGTGAAATAGTTTATGTGAAGATTCCTGTTGGGAAAGGATGTGGTTTTGTGCAATTTACTACTAGGTGCTTCTTTATGCTTTTAAGTTGCTAAAGTCGTGCTGTGCTTTGCTTTTTCTAATTTTGGATTTCTGGCTTCAGGGCTAGTGCAGAAGAGGCACTGTCGAAGCTTCATGGTTATGTCATTGGGCAGCAAACGATTCGACTGTCTTGGGGAAGGAGTCCAGCTAATAAACAGGTATTATTTTGATGATGCTGTTGGCATTGAAGTTTTGGTATTATTTTGATGATGCTGTTGGTATTGAAGTTTTGGTGTTAACGCTGATTTGTAGACGCCCTTACAGAGGCAAGCTCCTGCTGGATGGGGACAGCCTCAACCTGATCCAAATCAGTGGAATGGTGCTGCATATTATGGATATGGTCAGGGCTATGAAGGTTATGGCTATGCACCTCCTCCACAAGATCCCGCAGCATATGGCTATGGGAATTATCCTGCGTATGGAACGTATCCTCAGCAAGTGAGCTGAAGATCCATAGATGTGTAGAACATTTTTTAGTTAAATATAATTTTCGTTTTAGCGTTGGGAATTTATGTACATGTTGGAAGGGGGCTTTTTGTTGTTACGCCCAGCTTCAGAGAATTTCTACATTATGCTTGTCTTGGTATTGTTTGTTTGTATTAACTCGTAATGTGAGACTTTAATTATTGAAATGGTTAAGGCAGCTTCAAAGTCAAGTACTGGATCATACAAAATCTCAAGTATTTTTTTTCTTTTGTATGACCATGTCACGCACTTTTTAAAACACTATTGACTATGGTTAATTGTAAATGAAAGTGTAATTTGGGAACATGCTAGAGTCTGCTTGTTGGTATCCTGGTCTGCTTTTATGCCTTGCAGATTAATAGAGGGGTGAGGAATTAACCTCCAGGCTGATGTAGTAAGTGGAAGTCTTCCAACTTATTGTCACAACCACAACAAAGGCTGATGTAGTAAGTGGAAGTCTTCAACTTATTATCACAACCACAACAAAGACTCTGCGATTCATTGCATTCTATAAGCTATCTGGATTGTTATACGAGTTGAAGATTTCGAAAAGCTCGTGTTTGAGGTTTCAATTCTTCAAAATTATATTTTGAGTTGTAAGATTTCGTGCTTGATATTTCAATTTTCCAGAAAATAGTCTTGCAGCATTTTCTCAAAAGTAAGCCGATAAAGTAGCCTGATAAATTGATCAGGAAAAGAAAAACCACTCCAATTGGACACAAAAAAAGGCATCAACGGCTTCTCCACCATGTAATCTCTGCATGCCCCATGGAGGTTGCGGCTGTAGCAAAGAGTGATGGATTAGAAACCTACTTTAACTTGTTTAGATTGAATAGCATGAAATCCAGTTCCGGGTAATTTCTATTGCGTATTTTATTTGGGCAAATCGAATGAGATGCCCAATTGATTCATGCTTGGTATATGCAGGACAAACCTCTGCTGTTGCAATTGAATTCCGGACTCTGGGCATGCAGAAGTCCATGCACTGCTCATACAATCTTGAATCTACTTTTTCTTAAATCCGGCAGTCCGTTCAGAAAAGATGCGGGATGGGTTGTTAGTTTTTTTTTTTTTTTTTTTTTGAAGAACGTATGACTTATATTAAATAAAAAGGATTACACAGCAAGACTCAGATGAGATGGAGATAAGTCCCCCAAATCTCATCCTTATCATCATCAGATAACTTGGACACCAAATATTGATCATACAACCTGTCTTTAACTTCGCAAAGCAGTTGGTCAGGGGCCCGAGAGACATTCTTAAAGACCAGATGACACCGATTCTTCCAAACAACCCAGCAAGTTAGCGCCCGTGTTGTTAGTTGTTTCGTTCTCGTTTGTCTTTTTTGGTTGCAATTTTAGTTTTGTATATTTGAATTCTTCTACGTATTTCATACATATTTTGTGCCATATAGGGAGCATTTTCTTATATAGTGTTCTTAGGTGTATATTCCCCCACCCTTGATGTGGCATGTTCATGAGAAGATGCCGGGATCCAATGATCCCAAGTGAGCAATAAGGAGTGAATGATAACACATAAAAAAAAAAAAAACTACTGTGGTGCACCCTTCACTTTGTAGTGCAACCTTGTCATTTCAAACTACGTCCCTATTATAGAGTCATCATATACTTACTAGTATTGATAGATTTGTTGTGTAGTCCTTTGATAGTAAATCCCTACAACCATGTCCTCCATAACATCTAGTTGATTAACATAATTATCTGTACAATTCATTTCTTAGATCTGATCCTCGTTTTCTTATCAAACATGCTCCTTCATTGCCCAGAGTTGCAAAACGAGGAAAGTTATCACCACCACCTAGATAAGGTCAGCTATCCTTCATCATCCTGTATTATAACAAAATGGCATGCATCTCGGTATGTTCACACCCTCTTAAAAGGGGCTGAGATTGACTTGAATCAATGACTAAGATCTAAAGGCTAAACCTACACCTTCGTGGAAAACAAAAAAGGCCAATAAGTAAAGCTAATTCTTTTTGTGGGGAAAAAGAAAAATATTGTATAGTGTTTGACCAACGGCGTAGATTTTGCCACGTGGCACAATCATAAATGTCAGGTTGAATGCCTTCGAGAGGGAAAAAGGTAGAAATGACATTTTGCCAGGTGACTGACATACGCGTCAACTTAGCCAAAACCAAGGTAGTCCAGTTATCGTCCGCACGCCAGCCAAGGCCTCCAATCCTCACTTATCATGGCCAGAATATTGAAGTGGTGTCCGCTTACAAATATTTGGGGGTGGAGTTCTCGTCGGCTATGAACTGGGACAATTCTATCCGGCTACGAGCCGCAGCAGGTTGGAAGGCACTTTATACAATGGAGAACAATAGCCATAAAGCAGAACTGTATGATTGGGCCCACCAATCGCACCTATTCAAGGTGCTAGTAGAACCTGTGCTTTTGTACGGGGTCGAGGTCTAGGGCCCGATGATTTTCCTCACCACTTGGAATGACTTGGAGCAGGTCCAGAAAGCTTTTTTGGCACGGGCTCTGGGGGTGAAGTCCACAGTCCCATACCAGATACTGTTGCAGAAAACAGGTTTCTTGCCTCTTCAAAGAGGGGCCCTTGATAGACACATCATCTACTTCCAGAAGGTGGTCAGCATGGACAATACTCGTCTCCCTAACCTTGCTTATATTATGGCAATGGGGCCTCAACGCCTAAAAGCCTGCTGGCGGGAAAAGAGAGCTCAGTGGCTGGCCAGATGGAATGTGCAGGAGCACATGTGCATCCAAGTGCAAATGGAGGCAAATCGCCACAGTCTCAGACAGTACCTTGAAGCATGCTTCCTCTAGCACCCTTGAACAGGTCAAGACGGCCTGCAAGGCTACATGCGCACTCATCTACCCATGAAAAAGCCTAAATCCATTGCCTCTATCCGCACAAGTACACAATATCTCCAGATTGAGAGAGGGAGATGAATTGAGGAGTTGCATCAGGAGAGGCTTTGTCAATGCTGCCAAGTTGGAGCTGTGGAAGACGAATGCCACACCCTTCAGAGTTGTCCGACATATGATGACATTCGGATATGTTAAGCTGAGCTGGTCTGTTCTGGCCAGCCCCTGCATGAGATGCTAAGCACGAGCTCGGTATGGAGGTTGGGCCTTATATATCAAGAGATCATGGATCGTCGAGATCAGCTCGGTCCTCGGGCACTTGCCTGATACATGTACATATTTCTGTTCCCCATGATATCAATGATATATCTATAGGTATATCGGATGGGGGGCATCGCCTTTAGATGTATATAGACACTAATCTTGGCCCTCCAATTCTTGAGGTGGCGCAATTATGGCCCTCAGATCTTATGGGGGGCATGCATGGGGTCATGCACCACATGCCTGGACCGTCGGATATGGGGCAGCCAAATCGTGGCCATTGATTTTGAGGTTAAAAGAAGGTGCAAAGAAATTCCACCAGAATTAATATGGAGGTGAGGTGGCACCACATTTATTGACATTTATTATTTTGCTTCGGGTATTTGGATGACGTGGCCTTGGTTTGAGAAAGCTCGACTCCCATTTCGATGGTCCAGTCGTCTCCCGTTTAAGCTGTTTAGCTCCTCTATTGATGTCAGCTATCAGAGGATCCGGTTTTAATCCGGCAAGCATTGTGAAGCCGGACTCATATGCTTTCATGCTGTATTGATAGCCAGATAACAGGTTGAGCTTAAATTCGATCTGGGCTTTTAACTCAGGTTGATTCTTCAGCTCAGATTGATTCTTCAGGATAAGCTTTGAAAAAATGTTGGTGAAATGTGTTCGGTTCTTTTTAAACAGAAGCAAGGATTTCGTCCAGTATGTATGCAGTTTATGGCAGCATGCAGCAAGGTGACTATATTTCGCACAATAACAGAGTATATGCCGAGAGGAAGTTCCAGGGTTTTTCTGCATAAGAATGATCGCCAGAAAATAAAAACAAAATACAAGAAAATTTTCGACTCTGTGTATTTTGGGGAGCTCTCCCCACGAGTTTTTTTTGGCGCCAGTATGGCCGCCTGTATGATTTGTTTGCACCCATACCGGCATGATATGGATCTTCCACGCTGAAGTTCGAATCAAAAGACCGAAGCTTGAATCCAAAAAGGGTGTTTTGGAGCCGATTTGGAGAAATCCCAGAGCATTTTCTGATAAAAAAATGGGCGCCATATCAGGTAGTTGCCATTTTTGTGATCTCAGCACTTTTTGGAGATGGCTAATGAGAAAGAAAAGGTTCGTTGTTGCAGAATATTAAGGAAACAACAAAAGGCAGATTATGACTTTGGCAATCTAGATTCATGTTTCTCATTTTTCAGTCCTGTATTCTGCAGGCAATTCAAGAGTACAGTGCAATGAAAACGAAGTTGGAACAAGAAAATGCCAAGCTAGAATACCGGTTTCAGAGTCAAGTTGCAGAGACGGATAAAAAGGTAAAAATTAAGACGATGAAAGTTGTGAATAAAGTCTCTGCCTACTATAATCTGTTAACAGAATTCCTGATAACTAATTGTGCTCTACGAGGGAGGCAAGTATAAGGGGTTCGATTATGAGAATTGGACCATGCATTGCACGTGCTCGTCCGTCTGTAGAAATTGTGGTCTCGTTTTTGAAGTCATGAAGCACTTTATTTGTCAGGGTTGAAGTTCTCATCAAAGATCAAAACATGTAGAGGCCATCTCAAATGCCCTTGAATGTCTTGCTTATGAAACTAGCATATAGAAGGTGGTCTGAAAATTTGATGCATCTTAATTAAACTGCATTTTTGCATGGCTGCATTTGATGTTTTTGCCATCTGCCTCTGCCAAGCTGCTTTTTTTGTAAAAGACACGGCCCTCGTGATGTTTTCCCCTGCATTTAGGGATCATAATGTTGTGAAATGCTAAAGCAACAAGTATTTTGTAGGTCCAGCGGGCAAAACCAGATGACTTGAAAACCAGATATCCAGGTAATTGTCCTTTTTATTATGCTGTTTATGAAATAGGCATTAATCTGCTTCCATGTTTTCTGTCGATCGATCTAACAGACCTCAGTGCAGAGTTTATGGCCAGCTTGGTGGTGATCATAAAGATCTATCATTTGCTCGTCTTTTCTTGAATGCATCCTGCCATAAGCAGCTTCTACGCAAGATGGAGAGTTGGAGTGCCCTGCGTCGCCTGGTCAAATATTCGGTAGCATAGATACAGACTGTACATTTGCTCTTCATTTGGCCACTTCTTCAAGATTTGCCAGAATGCCGCTGAGCTATTCCTTCTTCATATGTTTTCTAGTGATGCATTTGTGGCTATTGTGTCTTTGTGAAATGTTTGCTTATTCGATGTACCATTACATTGCTAGGTTCGCCTAATAATGGTAACTGGTGATAATGCCCATTGTGCTCATGACATTGCAAAGCAGGCTGGCATGATGTATCAGGAGGTTATATTGGGTGATGTCAACCATGACTGATGTATCAGGATACTGAGGTTATATTGGGTGATGTCAACCATGATAACAGATAATGGACTTAATTGATTCACTTTGATATTCTCTCTGCTTATTATCATGTAATAACCAGCAACATAAGTTGGTCACTTATGAGACCAAAGGATGGTACATTTATCAGTCCTTTGACGACAGAAGATCTCTTATTATAGCACATGAAAGGCGTTGAAGTTGGAACACTAGAACTAGCTGTTACAGGAAAAGCTTTTAATGTTCTTTATTCAACTAGAATGATGGACAATATCCTCTTTTGGACACGTATCTTTGCTCGCTTCACTCCTGCAGATAAGGTAGTCAAATGTTTGTCCCGGTAAACATTTGATTTGGATTTGTAATGGGTTTGCTTTGCACATCTTGGTAGCCAACATGCATCGAGACCATGGCCTGATTGTTGGGATGTGTGGAGATGGTGGCAATGACTGTGGTGCTCTGCGAGAAGCTTCTACTGTCTCTCCTTTCACTTCTAAAACAAAATCGGTATACTCATTATAAGGTTTATGCAATTTTGAAAAACGTAGGTGGGTTATGTTGTAAGATTAACTACAAAATTAGGCAGCAAAGAATTAGGGACATGTGCTGCGATCATGCAGACCATTTAGTGGCAAGAACATGGTAAGAGAGCATGGGCATTCCAAGTCAGTATCGCAACAAAAAGTGCTATTGATAGTTTAAAATCTAACTTGATGGTCTGTTCTGTTTTTTTAATTTATATGAATATGTATGCCTGGTTGTTACAGACATGCATTTTTACGCCACTGCCCTGGGAAAAAACCAACATAAGCACATGGCATGACACTGGCCATGATCTTAATTCATTAGCTGTCTTGCAATATAAAGGAAATCATTTGTGTTAGTGGCACATCAATGTTTTAAGTTTGCATACCGTGGTTAGTCTGGTTTGTTTTTTGTGCCTCATAATTTTTGGTGGATGTGATGCCAGATGTTCCAATGTTCTGTTCTTCCACAGCTTCTCTAGCAGCTAGCCCCAAATACATGTTATTTTTAATTATTCTAGCTTTAAAAGATGCAAAGTCGCTGGCAAATATTGGTAGGAGGAAATTAGAATAGTCCAAAGTTCACAAATATCTGGATAAAGATGTCTTTGCAAATATTTGTGGGTGGAAATTAGGATAGTCCAAAGTTTACAAATTATCTGGATAAAGATGTCTTTGCAACAATTCTTTTACGACGAGATTCTTAAACATGTTATGATTGCGTGCCACTTAACAAAAGTTTATAAATATCTGGACAACAATTCTTTTATGATGTGGATTCTTAAACATGTTATGAATTGCATGCCACTTAACATACTGCACATGTTTATGTGTAGCATTATATTACTCCACATTTATCTCTAGGTGTAGCATTATATCGTACGCTTTGTTAAGGTTATGCATATATAGGAGATATAAAGGTGATGCCTTCTTGCCACACTATGATGAATAGATCATAGATGACTCCTAGAACATACTCAACTTCGAAATGATGGCACAATTGACATATTTGCATGGACTAAGCAAGAACAAACGGTTGATTTAGCTTAAACATATCGAGATGAACTTACAATCACGCTGATCCATCCAAAGCAAGGTCCTCATGAACGACACACATTTCCAAGCTACAGACCAGTGACCCATCTACCAAATGCTAGAAGCTTATTTTAGAATTTTAAAAGCTTGTGGACGAATGTACGTTTGCCTCAACATTTTTTAAGGATTGCAGATCTATTCTAAAGCCAAAATGCACTTCATGCCAAGCTTTGCATTGGGGGTTGAACAAAAATTGGTTGAGAGATTACAAGAAAATGGTTGAGAGTTTAGCTCGAGGTTTGACTACTGTTTGATCGAGGCTTGATTCTTCTTCCCGGCTCGAATTACGCTTCAAATCCCATATTAAAAACATGGAATTTCCATAGCAAGATCTCAGCCTTTACGAAAGTGAATAGTATTTCATTGCGTTTTTGGACGATGGATTTGATTGAAGTTGACGCGAGGGTAATAGACATCTAAATCAACTACATTGAGAGTGAACTTAATATCATGTATTTGCTCGGTTTAACACACATTGAACAAAGAAACTTGCAAATAAGATTGAATTGCATTAGAAAGAATTGCATTAACTATAGCCGGGTGGGAGACGTGGATGAGTACGAGTCTTACCAGGCTCGGTGTTTTGCACGGTGAGTTGCTGCCTTTTTTCAATTAACAAAAAAAATAATTGACCGAATATTTCACTAGGGTCGACCATAATTGTTTGACCATTGTCAGTTCAACAACGTGTGAAACACTTCCTCCTATTGGTTCAAGAGCTAAATGTCATTGTAACTTCAACAGCTTGTGGAAAGCTTCTCCTATTGGTTTAAGAACTGATTTCAGGTTCTTATGGGAAGCAAGATGTGATGTTTCTAGATGAAGGACATCACTTTCAATTAGAGTCATGAGAGCAACAAATTGAGCTAACCTTTCTGTTTGCCACAACAATAAATAACGTAGTTTTATGCCTAGAATCTATATTATATGCTTGAGTTTCATTCTATTCTGCTCCCAACTTCGAGTGAAGGAAGGAAGGTACTTTTATCGTCCACGAAGACCAATCGGTCTATGGGACCCAATACAAAAAAGCAACAGCCCGCGGATTATCGCCTCTGATTAAAACCCCCCCTCGGCGGGTTTTCGAGGGAAAACCGTGGCGACAATCACCTATTTGACAAACCGCCCTAACATATAAAAAATCTTAAACACCCAAATATATACTGGGCCATGCAATCGCTTGATAGTGCCCTAATCGAAAGCGACTAAAGGGGCAAAAGGTGACCTCGCAGTGTCGAAGATTCTCCCGAATGTACCCACCCCCCACGCATCTTGGCAGTGTTTCATCGGCAAATGTAAGGGCAAGTCCGCCGCACTAAGGGAGCCGTGATCTCGCCCCGAATCGGTCAACGCCGGCAACTCTGAAAGTGTGAGACTCATCCTCAATGGCACCCGCTTGACGTAAAGACTGACAGCTCGCTCCCCGGGGGGTTCCCCAATCCACTTGCCTGCCTCTCGAGCGCGAAGATGGTGGGCACCCCGCGAATGGAGGCAAATGAGTCCGCGCCTTTGGGCAGCCGGGAACGCATGTAGAGTTTGTGGGCCCCGAGACTAACACGGGGGTTGATGTGCTCCCTTGTAATGGGCCGTTTTGACATGCTTCTAGAGCTACGGGTCCCTAGAGCTTACCAAGGAAACAAGCGCTCTAGGTACTCCATGGTCGCCACGATCGGCCATTGGTCCACCCGCGACGCATCTGGCGGCTCTGCCGCCCATCCGGCTAACCATCGACTCTCTTACCCCTCCAACAGCTCTAAAGCCGACATGCGACCCATTGCCATAGTGTAAGCCCGGTGCGGAGCCGAAAGCATCACCCATAGTAACCACTTTTAAAATAGGGACGATGTGTCTCCGCGTCGGTCACCAAGCTGACAAGAATCCAGCCCCGCAGCGAGACCGATAGGGGACCGAAGGTTTCACCCCTGCGTCCGTGCCAAAATGCCTTACGCACTTGCTCCAAGTCATTCCAAAGTGTCGCCAAAGAGAGCGGCCGCCCCAAACTCTCGACCCGATGTAAGGGCGGGCTCCGACCGACCTCCAACATGTGACTGATGGCCCCAATCATAGAGCTGCACTTTGTGCACGTTGTTCTCAAGATGGCATAAAGCGCTTTCCGGGCTTTTGTCACCATAGCGGATAGGCCCCGGCCAGAAATGCGGGGAGGGGAACTCCAATCCTAGGTACTTATAGGTGGGCGGACGCCCGCAGCCGCCCCCGATATGTGAGCAGGAGGCATGGGGTGACGTGAAGAGGATATGAGAACCACCGGTCTTGGCCGATTCATCAAGCATGCCCCAGTGGCCCCCAAAATGTGTCTAGGGCATCCGTGAGACCGCATAGCCACGGGTGTGGGCAATGGCCAACATCGTCGCGAAGATGAGTGGCGGATGACCCGTGCAAAAAGCATATGTTATCCCCCATGCTCGCAGAAGCGGGCTCTAACCGATCAATGTAGAGGCCAAAAGTGTTGGCGAGGGGGCAACCGCCGGACCTTCGATACTATTGGTGAATGCTTGGCCGTCGGCCGCATCCTACCAAAACAACTCTCATACAACCTGTATATGGCATTCCTCGCAAAAGCCCGGAGTCCCGTTGGCTGACGCCATCCCTAGCCTACGCCTTTTCTCGGAACCAGACAAAAGCTTCGTAAGTCCACAAAAGAATACAAGTCCTCGCCGATGATTCCGGCCGCCTTCAATCGCCCCCGGGCAGTAAAGATATGGTCAATCGCTGAGTGGCGGGTCTAAAGCTCGCCTCGTGTGAGGGCTCGCGCACATAAGCTACCTCTGCCCAGCCGGGTCAATCGCCGCCGAGAATGCCGGTCCAAGAGTTTGGCAAATACCGAAGGCACCATGATCGTCCGTAATTGGCCTGGACAAAGGTGGGTCACCCGCCTTGTGAATGGGAACAACCCTCGCTTTGTGGTCCATTGTCGGGAAACCTTCCCAATGCTCGGGTGAACGTGGTAGTGAGGACCCACGACAAGCTGCCCCCCATTTGAGTAACTCGCCCGCGATACCATCGAGGTCGGGCCGCTTCCCCATTAGCCGGCCGTTCAAGGGCCCTCCTCAACATCCTTCTCCACGAACCAATGGGGCCATCCCCGGGGGTATGGGCGTCGCATCCCCGGGCGTCATAGAGCCGCTGCATCTGCTCCCACCGCCCGGTGTGATGTCCCCAGAGGGTCGGGCTGGCCTTCGGGCACTCTCTCGCCAAAAGTTCGAGGATGAGTGTCCAAAGAGGTAGAACATCTCCCCGATGCTCGCAAGGTACCGCGCTTTGTCTCCTTCCGGATGGGGCTGCATGTGGTGGCTCGCAAGCTGCTGTTCGATCCATCGTGACGGAGCCGCCGCTATGCTTTACACTCCGCATCAAACCATCCGTTACGCTGGAATGTTGTCGGAACCCGAGCGCGACGCCGCCAGCAAAGCACTCCGTCCGCATCCCCGTAATAGCGGGTCACCGGGTCCGTCACGCTTCTAGTGTGGAGGTCCGCAAATTCCGGGAGGGCGCCCATGAGCATCTCTACAGTAGTCCTCTGCCTGCTCATAATCTAGTCTCAACTGAGGACGGCGAGGGGCTGGCATAGTGGGGGTTATGGCGGCTTGCCAAACCAGGTCCAAATGAAGTAAGCCTTTGCATTGTCAATGTTGATTTGACATCCTATAAATCTAGGAGAATTTTCATAGGATCTTAAAGAATCTAGAGGAATCTCAAGAGAATCTTAGGGATTCTAGAGAACTTTATAGAATCTTGAGATATCTAAGAGAATCTACATGGAATTTTGGAAAATCTAGAGGAATCTTGGGATAACCTTTGAAAACCTAGGGGAATCTCAGGAGAATCTTAGAAAAGCTAGAGAAATCTTTGAGAATCGAGAGAAATCTTGATAGAATCTTGGAGAATCTAGGGGAATCTTCGTAGAATCTTTAGGAATCTAGGAGAATCTACATAGAACATTGCAAAGTCTAAAGGAACCTTGGGATAACCTTCAGAAATCTAAGGGAATCTTTAAAGAATCTTAAGCATCTAGGGGAATCTTTCACTTTAGGTGTGTTTTTAAGGGTCGGCTTCATGCAGGCCCTCATATTACAAACACTTGTATCTGATCTATATATGTTCTTATGTTTCGCGCTTATCCGGCCGTCCGTTCGAGATCCGACGGCTCACGTGGGTTTGGGACATATCCTACGGCCCAGATGGCATGGGAGTTTACATATGTAATATGCACCATGCTCCTACGGTACAGATTGATCTGATCCTGACCGTCGGTCCGAGATCCGACGGCTCACGTGGCTTGGGGATACATCCTACGGTCCACGTGGCTTTGGGAATTATATGTAATAGATCCTACGGCTCATATTGCTTTTATATGGTGAGATCTTGATCGTTGATCGAGTCTAAGATCCTAAGGCTCATATTGAATGCTCGTTCCTTAAGGAAAGGCTTTTAAATTTTTTTATGTTATTGGGGGGATTCGAACCCTGGTCCTCAACCCCCCAAACCCCCCACTCTAACCACTAGACCAAGCATTAATTTTATGAATAATATATGTTCTTATGTTTCGCGCTTATCCGGGCGTCCGTTCGAGATCCGACGGCTCATGTGGGTTTGGGACGTATCCTACGGCCCAGATGGCATGGGAGTTTACATATGTAATATGCACCATGCTCCTACGGTCCAGATTGATCGATCCCGACTGGCCGGGTCCGAGATCCGGCGGCTCACGGGCTTGGGGATACATCCTACTACCCACGTGGCTTTGGGAATTATATGTAATAGATCCTACGGCTCATATTGCTTTTATATGG
The DNA here is from genome assembly GCA_021234155.1 of Isoetes taiwanensis. Lineage (NCBI taxonomy): Eukaryota > Viridiplantae > Streptophyta > Lycopodiopsida > Isoetales > Isoetaceae > Isoetes > Isoetes taiwanensis. The sequence continues at coordinate 1,649,722 of JAJEKV010000002.1, read as the reverse complement.
TGAGATCTTGATCCGACGGCTCACGTGGCTTGGGGATACATCCTACGGTCCACGTGGCTTTGGGAATTATATGTAATAGATCCTACGGCTCATATTGCTTTTATATGGTGAGATCTTGATCGTTGATCGAGTCTAAGATCCTAAGGCTCATATTGAATGCTCGTTCCTTAAGGAAAGGCTTTTAAAATTTTTTATGTTATTAGGGGGATTCGAACCCTGGTCCTCAACCCCCCAAACCCTCCACTCTAACCATTAGACCAAGCATTAATTTTATAAATAATTTATGTTTCAAATATACTTAAGGGTAATATTCTAATTAAGATAAAATAGACTATAATATTCTAGGATGTTTTGAAAGTTTCAAAATGTTCCAGAAAGTTCTAAAATGTTCTAGAAATTTCTAGAATGTAAGGGAATCCAGGAGAATTAAAGGGAATATAAGGAAATCTCATAAATTGTAAGAGAATCTAGGAAAATATACAAGTCTAACGGAAACTCTTAAAATCTAATTGAATCTAAGGGAATCTTCATAATATCTAAGGGAATTTAAGAAAATCTTGATAAATCTTAGAGTTTTTTTAAGATTTTGCAAAGAGCGACAATAGAATGTTCTAAAATGTTTCATAATAAAGGTGTACAATATAAATCTTGAAAAAAAAAATATTCTAGATGCTCAGGGCAAGCACCTCAGTCTAAAAATAGAAAATATTTTAAAAATATTGCACAGATCCAAAATAGATTATTTTGGAAGGTTTTAAATGCTCATGGGTAAGCACCTCAATCAAAATAGAAAATTCTAAGAGAACCTAGGGGAATCTTCATGAATGCTAAATATAATACATAGAATGTTGAAGAATATAGAGGAATCACAAGAGAATCTCAGTAGAATCGTTGGTCACCGTAAGAACATGCTAAAACTGGAACAATGCGCCGTAGGACGTCTTAAATTTCTTGTATATATATATATATTTGTATTTGTATTTGTATTTGTATTTGTATTTGTATTTGTATTTGCATTTGCATTTGTATTTGTATTTGTATTTGTATTTGTATTTGTATTTGTATTTGTATTTGTATTTGTATTTGTATTTGTATTTGTATTTGTATTTGTATTTGTATTTGTATTTGTATTTGTATTTGTATTTGTATTTGTAGAGTTCGACAGCAAACCTATTCCTGTCACAGTTTTCCCCCCAAACAACCCTTTAGGGCAGGGAGGGGTTTTTTTTTAACTCGACAGTAATACGCTTGCTGCGCCTCCTGTTTGGGTCCCATAGGCCAATTGGTCTCCGTGGACGATAAAAACCCTATTCTATTCTATTCTATTCTATTCTATTCTATTCTATTCTATTCTATTCTATTCTATTATATTCTATTCTTTTATGATAACAAGAGCATGAGAGTGCACTTGGCACTTGGCTATAACTAAATTTATTTGTCTTTGAGGCAATTAAAGCTGAACATCGTAAGTTTCTATATAGAGGAGAACAGGTGGACATAGTAGACTCCTAAAAATATTTGGGAGTTCATGTAGATAAGAGTCCCAGTTGGAATCATGCAGTAGAAGAAAGGGTAGTGGCAGTCTAAAATCTTTGTATAGCATGCAATGCAGGGTGCAAATAGTGGCATTTGGAATTTTGAGCTAAAGAAAACGATATATAAAATGCTTGTGCAATCTATAATGTTGTATGCTTGCGAAATGTGGGCACCTGGATTAGCAGAGCATAAAAATTCTTCAAAACAAAACTAGGCGTTAAAGCTTAAACTCCCTATGATATGTTGCGGCATGATGCCACTAGAAATAAAGGCCTTGTGCAGAACTCTTGAATATATATGTAAAGTGCATATGGACGTGCATGAAGAATGCCTGCCTAGAATTGCGTTGGAGGCAATGAGATACAGAGGATGGTATATGGACGTACAAATTTGGATGAAAAAGTGGAGACTAGGTAGCAATGATTTGGTTACACAACGTGAAGGTATTAAGATTTGGGTGCATGAACATGTGGTTGAAAGAGTATGGTGTTGAGGTAAGAAAAGCATATTATAAGCTGATGAGGTTATTAGTTGTTGGATGGTGCTAATGATAATATTTTAGATCATGTAGAGATGGTGATCTAGAATATGCGTGGATCTATCAAAAGTATGAAAATATAATGACATGGTATCCTAGTATTGGTATCTTTAATTATATTTTCTGTAGTTGATACACTGATAGGATGTATGTGATCAAAGAACTAATCTTAGTTCAAAGTTGTACAAAACATGAAGGACGCTAATAGAAACGTCTTCATGTGGAGCATGAACAGTGAGGCCAAATAATGTGAAGGTATGATTTACATTTGCATTTATTTATTTTCTCTACAATTGGTAGATGGTCGAGTGGTAGAACCTATTGGCAAATGTATTTTTGAACTAAATAGTGCATAATGTGCGAGAGAATGTAAAGCAAAAATTTATTATGTGCAAAGGTGGGAGTTTTCCTTATCATATCAGGTGAATTATCTATACATGAAGTAGACGTTACATTGGGTATCAGAGCATGGCTTGAGTTTGAGTCTCCATGGGGCCAGAAATGACATGGATGTCATATGACACGTAATTTTGCCTTGGAGGGGAAGATGAGCATAGTTCTATTGGGAGAGATTGTAACAGGACCCATGGAAGACTGCTCGAGTAGATCTTGGTGTGGCATTTCCTGATACCACCATAAGAGGATGTGATGAATTTCCCATAAAAATCCAGATGTTTTGGCTAGTTGGTTAGGTTGCGGTGATTAACATTACATACGGAGCCATGTATGACTTGGATATCATTGGAAGATATCATCTTGGCTTAGTCTTGGACACCATGGGATGGTGTGGTCCATGGTCTTGTGATGCTCGAGGACGAGCATAGTTCTAGTGGGAGGGATTGTAATGGACCCATGAGAGACCACTCGAGTAGATCTTGGTATGGCATTTTCTGATACCACCATAAGACGGTGAGATGGATTTCAGATAAACGTCTGGGTGTTTTGTCCAGTTCCTTGACCACCCCAGCCTAACCAACTGGCTAAAACATCCGGATATTTATGGGAAATCCATCCCACCCTCTTATGGTATTAGGAAACACCACACCAAAATCTACTTGAGCAGTCTCCCATGGGTCCGTTACAATCTCTCCCACTAGAAGTATGCTCGTGCTTGAGCATCACAAGATCATAGATCACACCACCCATGGAATTCAAAGCCAACCAAGACCATACCATCCAACAGCATCCAAGTCATACATGGCCCCATGGAGATTCGTCGTGCTCGAGCATCACAAGATCATAGATCAACCACCCATAGAATCCAGACCAAGTCAAGGCCATACTATCCAACAACATCCAAGTCATACATGGCCCCATGGAGACTCGAACTCGAGCCCTTATCTGATACCAAGTGTATCATTCCTTAACTATCCTGGCCTAACCAACTGGCCAAAACATCTGGATATTTGTGGAAAATCCATCCCACACTCTTATGGTGGTATTAGGAAATGCCACATCAAGATTTACTCGAGTAGTCTCCCATGGTTCCGTTACAATTGTAACGTGCCCATGGTTGATCGCTCGAGTATTCGATCCTTGAATATGCCTGTGAGGCATTTTTAAGACACCAACATAAATGGGTAGAAGCGACTACTCGTAAACGTCTAGACAGTTTTGCCCAGTTGAATAAGGGCATGTCGGCCAGGAATGTTACATTTAGTATCCGAGTAGATCTCGAGTTCGAGTCCCATGGGTGCTTATATGCATAGGTAATTTGATAGTCTTGGTAACCACCCAGTCAATGGTGTAGTGGTTAAAAGAAATTGTAACGGGCCCATGGTTGACCTTTGGAGACTCGAACTCGAGCCCTTCTCTGATAGCAAATGTAAGATTACTTAACCACCCCAGCCTAACCAACTAGCCAAAACATTCAGATATTTATGGGGAAATCCATCCCACCCTCTTAAGGTGGTATCATGAAATGCCACACCAAGATCTGCTCGAGCCTTCTCATATGGGTCCGTTACAATATGAATTTCATAAATCTGGATGTTTTGGCCAATTGGTCAGGCTGCGTAATTCTAGTGAGAGAGATTGTAATGGACACATGGGAGACCGCTCGAGTAGATCTTGGTGTGGCATTTCCAGATACCACCGTAAGAGGGTGGGATGGATTTCCCATAAATATCTGGATGTTTTGGCCAGTTGGTTAGGTCGGGTGATTAAAGTACGTTACATTATCGTACATCTAGCATGCCAATCCCATCATGTAAGTAGAGGCACTTAGACTTGGTGATAATTTTGCTGCCGATGCTTCAAAGGCAATGATGAGGTACTAAACTTTGGACTCGTATATGCACAAAAATCAAAATGAATAGTGGAGAAAGAATTCCAGCTCAATCAAATATGGCACCTTGCTAGTGATAGTGTTGTAGAAGGTACGTATTACAAAGAGGGCATCAGAACAGCTGTCAACTATGATTTCTACAGTAAAGACGATAAGGGCATAGTATTGGGACCAACAAAGGGCAGTGGGATGGAACAAACAGGGGCCAAAATATCAAAAAAAGAGAACAAGGCACGAAGGCCCAAAAATCAAATAACATAAATACAATTAGATTATCTAGACGTAGCCGAACTAGGGTTAGAAGCCCAATGGTCTAGAATAATTGTTGTGCTTCCCCGATAGACTGCCTTTTCTTTTAGCAGGCTTGCCTAACCTTACCCACAACAATTCCTAACATTCTAGCCTATCCACGTGTAGGATACCTCATCCAAAAATTGATGGGGATGAAACTTGTTCGTTAGATTCATTATTTTTCAATCCTATGGTTGGGGAAATCAGAAATTCCTCCAAAATTATCTTTCGTCCTTCTTATCACCAGTTCCGACCTGGTTGTTTTTTCCCACTTTCCTTCTTGCCTTCTTTCCAATTTGATCAGATATTGCATTGGATTTGCAGGTGAAGGTCATTGTTGTGTCCTTCATTGAAAAACTACCCAGTATATATTTTGACATGCATTATTTATATTCTTGCCCATCATCCATGCTTTGCATCATATGATAAGGCAGAGATGGAGGCAATGGACAGGAAAGACCATCATCAAATCTTAGTGTTTAGGAACTGTAGTACCTGTACATATCCATTGGAACTACAGATAGAACCTGCATGTTCTTCTTATAGGTCAAACTGCAGCAGGCATATCAAAGACTGATGCTGGGAGTACCGGAGGCACAATAGAGCCCCTTGCACCAAGAAAAGTGGATACTGGGGATTTTATCCTTGCCAGGTTTTAAGGTTTTCATTTCTTTTTCCTGCTCCCCATGCATATGCATATTGCTTGATCATATTTGCCACATCTTCCATTTTGCACAATCTACTCTCCGTGTTTGATAAGAGCTTTGGCCTTCGTGGGCATGATAGCAGCCGATGCATCTTGTTGTAGCCTCCAACCACCAAAGTTGAAATGTTTTTCTGAGGAGGCACATGATGTCATTTTCCATTTTCAAGTAATCAGACTCCAAAAGCAAATTTATTTTGCTTCATTATATTGGCCCTGTAGTTCTATAAATTTTACAAGTCATGTCATGGATTTGACATTTATATATTTGGATATGATGCAATTCAGCACAAGATGGGTCAGTAGCTACTCTATATGTAACAATATCATTCATATTCTTGTTATAGGTCAAACTGCAGTAGGCATATCAGAGACTGATGTCGAGAGTATGAGAAGCACAACAAAACCCCTTGCACCACGAAAAGTGGATATTTCATATTTCATTCTTGCCAGGTTTTAAAGTTTTCCTTTCTAATTTCTTTTCCATGTGCTTTGCATGCATATGCATATTGCTATCATAATCTCTACATCTTCCCCCTTTTTATAGTTGCGCTCCTCCTTACAATTGTTTAGTTGAAGCGAGAAGAGGTCCTCCTAAACTGAGAAACTAGTCCCCCCTTCCTTGAGATAGCTCCCATGCTGTAGGACATGGAGTCGGCTAAGAGCACCTGAATTAAAAGATGGTGAGGACAATCAGCCCTTGCTATTCCCACCCCAGCCGCAGAGACAACCTCAGGGTGTAAATATGGTTCTGCTACCCAAAAAGCACCTTCCGGACAAGTGCTTTAGGTGCTTTAGGTGGTGCATGCTCGATGAATTTTTTCTCAACGACCTCGGGGGGTTGTTACTCCAGAAATAGTATGCATGTTCCGGAGTGAGGGGGATCGATGACATGGATGTGTTCGCGAATTGCTAGAGCAATTGTCAAGTTTGGCGGGATCTCTGGATGGCGGGATCTCTGGAGGAAAGTTTTCTTTCTTGGATTGTCATTCTTCCCAAGCTCTGTTGTCATGGCTGAGAGCTCACGGCCAATTCTCAATTCCAATTCCCATTCCAATCAAAATCCCAATCCCAATCCCAATTCCAATTCTCTAAACTATCATGTTACTGCCAATTCCGAAAGCATCGATGATCACAATAGGCAAATTTATCTGGAATTTGAAGCCAGGAGGAAAAGAGAATCGAGAAAGAGAATGAAAGAAAGGGAAAAGGAAAACAGTCCACCAAATGATAAGAAGAGAAGAGGATGGCTCACCAAAGAAGATTGCAAGAACTCTTAAAAGAGCTAGATGATTCTTTTAATCATATTGTGAGGAACGCTTCGAGGATTTGGACAAAGGGAGAGTTCTTCAAAGACTTTTCAAAAGAAACAAGCATTTGCCTATGCAAGCAAATGTACCAGATCCCGTGGATTTGGTCAGAATGAAAAGCCTGTTTGTGAATGTTAGAGACACAATGCAATCACAAAAAATGATAAGAACAACTCGATGTCCCGCAAGCAAGAAAAAGCACCCTTCAAATGGCAAAGATCTTCAACGGAGGGATTAATCAATCTCATCTTTCAAGGGTTCTATCTGCTCCAAGAAAAAGTATTGCCATGGCATTTAGAAGACGGTACTTGCAGAGTCCGGTCGGCCGCTTGGTCAATGTTTGAAAGAAAGAAAAAGAAAGGATGCATTCTCACCAAGAAATAGCCATTGTGAGGAAGTTCTGGGATGAGAATACTAGAGTTTCTCCTTACAAGAAGCATGTGAGGAAGCATTTGACTAAAAACGGTGAGAAAATTGATCATCCTATTCATTTGCTGGAAATGACACAGGTAATTAGTTTCAGCCAGAAATTTACCATGTTATGCACTAATGTTTTCATTCTCTATGTGTTTAAATAATTAAATTTATGACTGCCATTGTGTTCAGGTTCAATTGTACCTTGCTTTCAAGAAGGAACATCCTAATATAAAGATGTCCCAGCAGGCTTTTGAGAAACTGAAGCCAAGCTATGTAAGAAAACTTCAAGAAAGGGAGACTTGTTGTTGCCAATACCATTTGCATCTTGAATTTGCAAGGCAGGCCATCAACAATATGAGGACAGATCCACATGGTGTTCATAAGGATTGTACCTGTAAGTGCAAAGTATGTGGACCAGGTGGGATCTGCATGGCCAAGGAGAACACTATCAAATCAAGTAGTGACTATTGGAGAATGGTGGTCTGCCAAAAGGATGAGAGTGATGAGTGGCATAAACATGCATGTCTGATGCAAAATTGTACAAAGTGTGGCTTAAAGAAGTGAGTACATGGTTTCATTTGTTTCAACCTGTAATGTTATTTTGTATTTGAATAGTTTGCTATAATGTATTGCAGGTTACCAACATGTCCTAAAGAGAGGAATAAGAAGAATACTGTTATTGTGAATTGGAAAGTATTTGAAAAGGTAATGACTTTTGAATTATATTGGAAAGTGCATTTAGTAACTACTGAAAGCATGATTCAAGTATACTTCCATATTATGAGCTGATCAATTGACTTTAACATGGCAAAGAAGAAGTCCAAAGGAAGAATACCTTGAAGTCATCTAAGAAACCTGCAAAGGTTACAAGATTGGCCTACAAATCTGGTAGTCCTTTTGAATTTAATGAGCATGCAACAAAGACAATGAAATCTTTTGTGCCACATAATTATAGAGCTCATTGGCAAGCCAAGGAATTCAGGAAATGCTTGGAAACACTTCAAGATGATACCATTGTTTCTGTTATAGATTTTGCTGAAAATTATGGATTTAAGATCCAACAGGAAGCTCAATCTTGTCATTGGCATACTGACCAGGTGTCAATTCTAGTGCATATAACTTACAGAAGGATAAGGAAAGAAGAAGAAGAAGAAGAAGAAGAAAGAAAAAAGAAAGAGGAAGAGAAATGCAAGAAGAAAAAGGACTCAGCCAAAGAGAGAAGGAAACAAACTCTCAAAGGTATTGTCAAGGAAACTCATTTCTATATTAGTGATGACAAAACACATGACACAGAATATGTCCAATATTGTCTACAAATGTATGCTGATTGGCTGGCAAGTATCGGAGTTGAATATAAGAAACATGTGTTTTGGAGTGATGGATGTTCTGCACAGTTCAAGTCTTCGAGACCTTTCCACTTTCTTGGTAGGTTTTATGGGAGAATGGGAAAGGAGCTTCTATGGAATTTTTTTGCTAGTTCACATGGCAAAGGTGAGCATGATGGTGCTGGAGCAGTTATAAAAAGGATATTAACTCAAGAGCAAATGAAGTATAATGGCTGGAAATTGCAATGTGCAAAGGAGGTGGTTGCATTTCTCCAATGGTACTTTCAAAATCATCCATCTGATACTGACATCAAAAGGTAAATTCTATGTTTACTTGCAATTCTACTTTATTAGAAACTTGCTAACTTTCTTGCCTGTTATGAATTCTGGTTGTCAAACACTGTACGCACCTAAGCACTTACAGCACTTATTGTTACAGGTATTTCTATGATGTAGAGTCTTCAAATATAGATAGATCATAGATATTCTCATGCCTCACTTTAAAAGGAACTGCCACTGTGCCTTTTTTGTAATTCATCATTCTTTGAAAGGTATTTGCAAGTTTCTTGATTGTCATGAAATTTGGGTGTAAAGCACTTCAAGCACTTCAAGCACTTACAGTTCATATTGTTACAGGTATTTCTGGGAGATTGAGTCTTCAAAGATAGATAGATCAGACATATTTGAATGCCATACTTTAAAGGGAACAACAAAGCTACATTGCATAAGACCATGTGACAAGGAGAATTCTTTGAAGGTAGCTCATAGAACTTTGTCATGCTTTTGCAACTACTGCATTCAATTTAAGTGGGATAAATGCATCAGTATGAGTCGAATAGGTGATTGGGAAAAGATTGAGCTGAAGTTGAAAGAGCCTAAGAGTATAGGTGATGGCACTGATCTGCAAGATGAAGCCGAGTATGATGGTGAGGAAGAAGAAGAGGAGGATGAAGATGGTCTAATGAGTTCCATGATAGAAGTTGGTGACAATTTTGCTGTAAATGCTGAAGAAGGGAATGATGAAGGGGTAAATTTCTATGTACTAAAATGCACTGAAGCAAAGACTACTTTGCTAGAAGATTACAAGGATGAATGGGGAAATGTTTTTGGGATTGAAGAAGTTATTGTGACAGACACTACTATAAGCGCATTGATGGTGGTCTAACTTTTGAATCAAGCGGTGACATGCCAAGGGCTGTGTATATAGCCATCTTGTCGACTTTCTAAGTTTCATATGATTGCAAATGCAGATCATCCAAATTTGTTTATCATGGCGTAAGACACTTACCAAACATTATGAGTAGTCTTCCACCTGCCTTCACATTATGAAGGTATTGTAAGCATTCACAAACATCATACATTGTAATTTGAGACTGAAACCGCTTTGAAAGAACAAGACAAACAATTGATAGCCACAAAACACATATCTGCATTCATATCATTGAGTATACAAAATTGAGGCATTTCTCGACTCATATAGTATTGCCTCTATTGTCCAAAATTGAGGCATATGTAGAAAATGGAAATAAACAAGTACACTTCAAACCTGCCATATGTTTCTCAAAACAACCAACTGATCGAATCCAAAATATGACCATGATTTTCCACTAACCATTCCATCTGACCCTTGCAATATGTTTTCACTAACAGCTTCTGATCTTGACCAATGTCAAATTCAGATAGTGCATCAAGAACACCAAGGGACGTTCTTGTGTATGCTTCTGCCCGGGTTTCTCTTTTCAAAGACATCACCATGTCTTCAACCTCTCTGAACCTTTCAAGTATTGGAAGCAAGTAACTATTCAAAATATTATCATTCTCATCATTAACAAAAGTAGGCACCATGATGGAAGTGAATGGTGGAGACAAAAAAGTCTTGTATACTGAATCAACTGCAAGAATTACATTCTTCCCATACTGTGGGAAAGCTTCATAGACTTTATGCAGTGGCTTCATGAAAACTGGATTTGCACTATGAATAGGCCATTTGAAAGGCATCTCATCACAACTGCTGTGGTCCCAAACAAATACAAAGTTCTCTGCATAAGAAGGATCTATAACTCAAATAACCTCATTCACATTAAAGCTTATTCATGGAGGACCAAATTGCAATGTCAAACAATTTGGTCACCTCCCGCATGAACTTGTGCGCACTGGCCCTAATACCACAAGTTTGTTTGTGGTTGATGCTCTCAATAATTGAGAACTTAGCCTTCTTAATTCTTCTCTGGTTGCATTTTTTTTCATGATCGTCTTCACCAGCACACCATTGAGATCTAGTATCAAAAGTTTCTTTTGAATACTAGGTATTACTTGCATGTCAGGTGCACTTGTGCTTTGCAACTCGATTGACCTAAAATACAGCCAACTAATTAAGTAAATACAACCATAACAAAATAATGCACACATAAATTCAAATTAAAGTTTCATAAACCTGGTAGTTAGATAGGAAACAGGTAAGTCCCCATCCTGTGGAACTACTTTGTCAACAATTGTGCTTATCAAGTCGGATGACCTATTAGTTAGACAATTAATTAAGTGAATACAAGTTTGAATGATAACGAAAGGATGAATTCAAATTAAAAAGTCATATGTAGACCTGGAAGTTAAATTGGAAACACAAAAGTCCTCTTCAGTTGGGACAGATTTGTGAATACCTGAACATTACAACTTATGAATTAGTGCTCTCAAAGAGATGTTTGACTTTCCCATAAGAGCATCCATTACTTTTTCAAGATTACTGTTTATACCTTCAGATTGTGCTACATCTTGATTCTCCACTTGAATGCCTTGACCAACAGTAAGATCAACATGAGGAATCTTATTTCCTGGCAGCTCCTGGTCCTCCCTTGCTTCTGCAGATTCAAATTTCTTTCTCTTCCTCAATGGATACTTTCTGATTGGATCCACTTTCTTGTTAACCTCTTTCAGATTCTTCTTACTTGTCCCTTCTGTGCCTTTCTTCTTAACCTCTTTCAGTTTCTTCTTACTTGTTGAAGTATCTAACACATGGTCAACTTCATTGTCATCATTCCCAATGTCTGCCTCCAATTCTGACACAGAATTTAGAACTTTGCTGGCACTTCTCAGCTGCCTTGGACTCACATCTTTACATCCTAAATTCACTTCATCTGGAATGTAATCAGAATCACAACTTGCTTTTTTCTTCCTCTTTGAGCTAGTAGAAGGGGATTTGAAGTAAACATCATCATGAACTTCATCTGCCCGAGCTACATTAGATCCCAAATCAACCCTAACTGTGTTTGACCCCAGATCAGTTTTCTTGTTAATTTTTATAGGATCAAAAGAAGCAACTTGCTCTATTCCTGTTGGAATAGTCATCCCAAGTTCATCATAAAGATCTTTAGGAATATGTGATTCACATTTCAAACATTTCCCTTCTCTTAACAATGCAGCACACATCAAATGGTACTCATGTTGACATTCCAAAACTAATGACATTTTGTATTTATCATGAAATGTTAAACCACAAGCAAAGATAAGAACTTTGCAAAAACCCGAAGTGTTCTTTTTAATAGTGTTGATGCGTAAAGGAGTGTTGGTTATCTGCCTCAAACTTTCAAGGTTGCTCAAATGTTCTTTGGTCAGAAGTGATCTCAATCTTTTTTTCAACCAATTTAGCCTCCAATGAAATTTTTCTTCACAAGAAGATCTGATCTTCCGGTTTGCAAATAGACTCCAAAGACTCATATGCATTCTCAAACATCAACTTCCTTTCCAACTCCCTTATTTTCGCCCTCCATTTCCATTGTGCTAACCAAAGCCTTCTTCTCTCCAATCCCCGACTTAAGCTCTTCAATAGCAATTCTTTTTATCGATAATGTCTTATAGATCTTGTCATTACTCTTCTCATCGCCAGCCAAGTTAACAACAAGAGTTTGCATTTCCTTTCCCATCTCTCGCCCTTTTATTTTCAAGCATACCAATTCTTTTCTCATTACTAATTGCGTTATGCTTCAAATCATTCTCGATCTATGATAGACTTACTAATTTCTTTTTGCGTAAATATCGTGCTTCAAATCCACTTCAACTTTTACTTTTTCAACCTTCTTTTTCGGCCTGCATTTTTGATAAATTACAACCTCAGGCGCCATATGCAGCCCAATTGATCTTATGCCCTTCGATCATCCAACCCTTCAGTGGCAATTTTCCCATGCAAAAGCATAAGCAAGCTGTTTTCTTACTTCATTGTTACAGGGGCCGTCTGGGTAGAAAATTTTCAGTAACCTATCCAATTTGGCCCTCAAATGTGGTTTGACAAACTGAACCTTGATTGCAGACTTAGATTGGAAAGGTTCCTCCCAAACAGATTCCCATTGTTCCTGTGAAACATTTTTTACTAACCAGTTGTATTTTGCACTTGGTTGCAAGCCCTCGTTTGATAAGCCGTAAATCTCAGCAAAATCTTCAGCCGTTTCTACCCCGTCTGCCATTTCGCTTGATTGAGGAAGATTAGTTGCTGAGAAACGATCAATTGTTGTGTGCCAGAAGGGATTAGGGAAACTCTGTTGTAATCGGGAATGAAACAGGAAATGGGGAGGAAAATTGGCACGCGGGAACCGAGATCGAGCTAAGTCGCGCTTTTTGTCGACCTCTAAGTGCTTTAAGTGCTTAGTGCTTTCGCGCTTTTTTGGGTAGCAGAACCATATTTACACCCCTCATCAACCTTCACATGCATGACATCAGTAAGAAAATGCCGAGCCTCGTCCATATCTGAATGGTCGTTTGCCTCTGTCTCTACAACCCCTGTAATTCTCAAATTCAGTATTCTAGCATCAGATACTGAGAGCCTTGGTCCTGTTCGCTCATGTGATGCTAGAGCTTCTAATTCACTATGGGTTATGAAGATGTCTGCACTCCCACCTCAATATAATGCGTTTTCTATGTCTGTGTATCTAACTCTAATGCTTGCATTGAGTCTTCCACAATTCCCAAAGACCTCTTACCATTAAATCCCTAGCCGACTCCAAGAATCAGATGTAAAAGCTGTGTCCATCTCAGGATAGACACAATTGTGGAGGTTGCAGTTATATATCCCTCAAAAGGAACAAATTGGGCATGTTTATGAAGTGGAGATGGCAAATCCTGGACCAAAAAATTTATGAGATCCTGGAAAGTGATCTATTCATAATGAAGCTATTCCAAATATTCCTCGGACAATGACTCATTGAAATTTTGCTGGTTCTTCGCTAACCATTTTTGGTGTAAGTTGTTCTATAAAAAACTCTTCCTAATAGTGAAATTGTGGTGGAGACTTCTTTGGCAATGGTTCTTGGGAATCCAATTCTTACGATGAAAGGCCACTAAGGACCAAAGAGAAAACCTAGTAAACTTTCTAATCAGTGGACTCCTGCTGGCAATGAAGCTATTTTATAAACTCCTCAGGCAATGGCTCATGGCATCCAATTGCCCATCTAGTAACCTTCTCTCATCAATTACAAAAGGCTGCTGAAGAGAGAAGGTGGTAAAGCTGTCTAAATAATGGTCTGGATGTGTCCCTGGCCCTGAAGCTGGTCTTTGGAATGGGCACTTACATTGCAAATGGTGGGAGGCAGTCTTCTATTATTTCTTCTTGCCATGGTGAAACACCTGAAATGCAACCGAGGCATCAAACCTATGGTAAGAAGCATACTACCAAGCACGATTTTATCCTCTCCTTATCAAAAGCAGGTAGGTGCATATTGACTGGATAAAAATGTACTTTAACAAGCGTACCGCCAAACACTAGATTGGCTGCTCTCTAGCATGTAATCCAGAAAAGACAACTCAAATAAAGATTTGATTCAAGTAAAGAATCAATACCACCCCAATATTATCTCTAGGACTTATGACTTGAAACAAATCGAACTATGCCGGATCAAAATGTAAGGTAGCAAGTGTACTGCAAGACAAAATGTTGGCTTCCTCTAGCATATCCTCGAGAAATGTAGATTGAACTAAAGGTTCCATTCAAGTGCGGAAGTAACACCATCCCAATATTACTTTTAGGCCTCACAATCTGAAGCAAATTGAACTCAAGCAAGGTGGCTTATGGGGTAAGTTTGAATCTAGAATTGAATTATGTGACAAAAAAATGGATCAACAAGCCACCCGAGGAAATTTAAAAGTCTCTTCAACGGATGCGCTATGTTGCAAGATTCTTGCTGCTATGGAATGATATGGCTGTGGACTATCAAAGCATGCAAGAATCATCTTGTCCTAACCTTGAAGTCTAAATTCCTAAAAAGAGCAAGGCGCTAGAGAAGAGAAAGATGGGAAGGCTAACATCCGATTACTTCCATTTTGAAAAAAAAAAACAATCAGAGTTTTGTTCTAGAATTCCAGGATGAAAGTCGGTCTCGTGAGGAGCACTTTCATATTTTTGGAGCCAAAATCCTATGCGTGCTAGGTGAAATTGATGGTCTTATAAAGCATCTAATGACACTAGTGGACACCTGGTTTGAGCGCATCCATCTAATCATGTTTGCTCCCCATGCTTTTGCATCTCAGCGCCAGTAGAGACCTAGAGAGCTGTCTTCGGCTTTTCGCCTTCCTTTGTATGTTCCTAGATTTAATCTTGCACATGAAATTCCACTAGATTAGAGTGACCTTTCCTAAATCTTTAGAGAAGGTTATTAATTTTTCCATCCTAGATTGCCATCTTGATGATCGTGCACATGCAAGCTGTTTAGAAAACGATACTCTCTTTTGATCCCTAATTTCCAGACTTTATTTCCAAAAATTCTACATCAAAAGTCGTCCAATGAGGAGCATTTTGTAATTTTGAGATCTAGCTGAAAAACTAGCATGCGACATGCAAAATGGGCAACATTTTGTGAGGAGTGTTTTGTTTGCACTTTTTTGTTGTTGCAACTTTGCACTTTTAAAAAGCTTAGATCTAGGGTTCCATACCAAATATCACGTCAACTATAACTAAATTTATTATATGAAATGGTTTAACATTGGATACTCTTGTTTTTTAACCTTCAAATATTAGATCTAAAATTTTGTTTTCTAAATAAGTCTAGTTTGGGAGAAATTTTGCCAACTTTGGTTGGAAAAATAAAACTGGCCAAATTTGGGTGTTCTAAGGTCATTTCCAGTATGGGTTCTCCATTTCGGCAAAATCTCTTAGGTTGACAATCATCCGAATCTTACAACCTTTGGCAAGACCCTAAGGGACAAAATGGAATTAAATGCCGATAAAGGGCACTTTAAACATTTAAGATGGTTCCAAAAGTTCTAAACTTCCAAAAGCTTTTGTTGTGAAGTTCCCCGTGAAGATTGAAGTTCCCTAACGTGATATAAATAACCCCGCGTGAAGTTCCAAGGGCAAAAACTAAATCGTCCATCCGCAGCTCTGCAATCGCTTATTTATCTTCCCACGCTTCCTTCTAGCATCTTCTAATTTACAGTTCTCCTAGAGAAAAAAGAATATAGAATCAGTGCTCCAGATTAACTTGACTAAAATACCATGTTCATTCTTACCCATTTCCTCTTTCCTTTTGTGGCAACCTTAAGCTGTTCCTGAGTGACCTGCACTCCCAAAAATTATAGTTGTAAATAGCTATGATCAATCACACAAAAAAATAGTCCTAAGATTGTCATACTGTTCTTATCTTCAACGCCATTCCAAGGCAGCTTATTTTCTATAATCTGTTAGAGACATCCTCGAACATCCTGATCCTAAAAAATATAATACAATTTTCGTCCTGACACTCTCACCTCAAAAGACAAATCACATAAGGCACTCTTTGATGTATCATATTCCCAAGTGGAAGAAATGAGTATCTTAATTGGCTTAAAGGTAATACAATGATAGGTTTAAAGCCATGCAAATACTTGGAGCCCTCAACGTACTCAAAATTCTTTTCTCGCTTGCACACTCAAAATTCTCATGTTCTCCAAACTGGCTTTGCGTTAATCTATTGCCATTTCCCATACTCAAGGTTTGCAAGCATAAAAACATATTCATTGTTAAAAATAGAAGCATACCTCTGCTATCTTTCTGTGCTGTTCTGCCTCCAGAATTTCCTTGCCATTTCCCATACTCAAGGTTTGCAAGCATAAAAACATATTCATTAAGATGTCATACATAACTAGAGAGTGGACATAAAACTAAATGTTACATTTAACACTTCGCACTAACACATGCCTCTCTGATTTCAAGGCAAGCTATCTCATGGACAACCTCTAACTACGAAATTGTTAGTGTCTTATCTTGCTCATGAGAGTCCAAAGTTGTCTAACTGTGGCAAGAATTAACTTTGCTTGAATTGAAATATACATCAAATTAATTTTTATTTTACCTGACTTGCATGCTCCTGTTGAAAATTTTGCAGATTTTGTGCAGACAGCGCTAGTCGTTCTTCATAGTACTGCTGTTTTTCAGATTCCGCCTGGAAAGTTAGACGGTAAGCATCGTGAATCCATAATAACTTCATAATCAGTATGTTAATTCACAAAAGCATCTTTCGCAGCTCCTTAGATATCAATTTTGATAAGTTTCCAGATATAATTATCCTACATGGGCAGGGCTAAGATCTATATATTTTACCTGATCATTCGGTTGTGAAATCTCTTTCACATGCCTTAGTTCTGCTTGCATTTCTTCACGCTGATTGTCTTTTCCCTCTACGACTGCTTGTATCTGGAATGGCATAATTAAACGGCATAAATGATTGGAAAAACGGACTTGTTCCCAAGTTTGTGATTGAAATCAACAAATGGAATTGGCGATTGAACAAAGTTTGCGATGACCAATGCACAGGCTTGTGGGCATACCTTGGTTTTCTAGATATGGAAAGCTCATGGCATGCCTGAAAAAACCAATTTAGATAGGACTATTGTGATAGAATCTCTTGTTCCAACAATGCAATCGTTTGCACCCGTGCTTGCTCTCATAATACACTTTGAGCATTACCTTTCATTTCCAGTATGGTCTTAGTTAAATCCTTTTGCATAACGAACAACTTTGTTTACTTAAAACATAACTCTTACCAAGAGGTGAAAGTTGACCTTCTCTTTTTGCAAAACATTCATTTTGGATAAGAATGATGAAGTTGTGAATAGAGCTTTGGATTAATGTTTATCATGCACCAGATGGGGTTGCGTTGCACTGCTTATGGCAGAGTTTGCATTGTAGATGTACCAGCATTAGCCATAATAATATACCTTGGAAATGGGGTTAAGATAGGCGCATATGTAGAAGAATTTATTTCGAATTGTACATTCGAGGATGATGCTTATGAGGCCCAAGTCTAATCCTTACCATAGAAAGAGGTATGCTATCTTTCTGTCTCTAAGTGCAGTGAGAATTCCAGCAGATGCAAAAACAAAATGTAAGGCTCTTTCTGGTTTGTTAACTTCATCTGGCACATTCTTACTAAGGTATTTGTTTTGTTAGAATCAGTATGGGCGAAGAAAGATAATTTGCCAAATTTGCAGTTCAATCAGATGTTTCTTTGATGACTCCCAATGCATCCTAATGGCAAATATATCTAAATATTCATTCGCAGACCCGAGTTGTTGGGTCATTTGGACAGGCATTATGGTCTACTCTTGGGAGAAACAATAGGGATGTTGTGAATCAAGAAGCAATATTAGAGGCCCCTAATGGATTGAGGAGGCTAATCCGGCGCCATAGCTCTGACGGAAGTACCGTTGCATTTTGGAAAGTTAAATACGGCCGAAGTCTAGTAGTATTTGTTTTCAAAGGCCCCAACATTTTTCCATGGTTTTGGGGCATGTACAAGTATGCCAAAACTGTATTGAAGTTTAAGCTTTCAATGGTGTTTTTGGTGTTCAAAGGATTGGCCAGGAGCGTCTTTTGCAAGTGCATAGAGCCTTGACTATGGCCTTGACTATGGCGGTGGATATCAAATGTCGGACATCAAATGTTGGCATACTTCATACAAGGACTTCATATACATCATATACATGGAAAAAACCATGGAAAATTATTGGGACCTTTCTTCAATGGCAGATCGTAGAACTACTGGAGCTATGGCGACGTTTATCATGGATCAGCCTTCTCAATCCGTTAGTGCCCTTCTTAGAGAGACCAAATATTCAGAAGATTTGAAAGTTGATGCAATTATGAAGTCGGATACGAGAACGGCAGAGAGTTTTATCAATTCAAAGTTCACAACATTTTTATTTTTACTTGGTACTTTTCGCTTCAAAAATCAGAAGAATTGGTGTGTAGCCTCCAGCTAAATCTTCAAGAATCCATAATGAGAATGCAATGTTGAAAGTGAAGCTAAAGGAAAACTCAGAGATCTGGAATGGGCTTGATTCCAAATTCTTGTCCAATAAAGCTTTATGCGATCAGATTGCTAAAACCATGCACGAATTAGAGGACCAGCTACAAGAAGGTTAGTCCAGCTACAAGAAGGTTAGTGGGTCTTACTACATGATTTGCAAAACACTCGAAATTAAATTTGGTTTAACGTTATCCTTTCACAGCCGAATCACATCAAAGCTTTCTACAACTGCAATTGCAAGAAAGGCTAGCATATCACGACAAAATGGAAGTCACAATCAAAGGCCTTGTCCGAAAATTGAAGAAGAAGGCCGAATCAGAAGCCTGTAAATGTAAGGATAAAGGTTTTATTGTGTTTCCAGAGTAAAATAGCTAGTCAAGCATCTGACATCTCGTTTTACGGAAAGAAGAGTGCACAGAGCAGCAAAAGCACCTTGAAAGACTCAATGGACAATGCACCTCTCAGATTGTAGACATTCAAGATTCTTCCGTGGAAATCAGTGAGCTTTTGTAGCCTCAAATAAATAAATAATTGGTTTGTAGTTTCTTAGGAGTGATTTTTTCTCTCTCTGGCATTTTCAGTTCGCACCAAGGAAGAGTTCTTGAACCTGAAGACTTTGATTGAGGCCTATGAACAAGCACTAGCAATTTCTCAAGCTGAGCACGATAAGATGAAACAGGTTTCAGATACAAAAAGTAATGAACTGGATTGCATAAACGCAAAATATTTTGCATTGGTATGTGTATGTTAAATCTTGTTCTTAGCATGGGAGTATTATAATCTCTTGTGTCTTTCAACCATTGCAGATGGAGGACAAGGACGGAGATCAAATGTTCAGGAGAGCCCCTTTCTCTCAATAATATGTCCTGCCTTCACAGAGATCAAATGTGTAGAGCCCAAAATTGATGCAATTATGAAGTCAGATACAAGAACGGAAGAGAGTTTTACCACCTAAAAGTTCACAACATTTTTAGCTTTTACTTGGTACGTTTCGCTTCAAAAATAAGAAGAATTGTTGTGTAGCCTCCAGTTAAAGCTTCAGAATCCCATAACGAGAACAAATGTTAAAAGAGAAGCCAAATAGGGAGTCAGAGCTCTGGAACGGGCTTGATTTTAATTTCTTGTCCATTAAAACCTTATGTGATCAAATTATTGGAATCATGCACAAGTTAGAGGCCCAGCTACAAGAAGATACTTTAGTGGGTCTTACTTCTTGATTCGTAAAACACTCGAATTAAATTAGATTTAATGTTGATCCTTTCACAGCCAAATCACATCAAAGCTTTCTACAACAGAAGTTGCAAAAAAGGCTAACTTATGATGAGAGAATGGAGATCACGTAGGGCTTGTCCAGAAACTGAAGATGACAGAATCAGAAGTCTGTAATGTAAGGATAAAGATTTTATTGTATTTCTTGGGTAAAATAGCTTAGAGAAAGAAGACCGCATAGAGCAGCAAAGGAACCTTGAGAGACTCGATGGACAATGCATCTTTCAGATGGTAGACATTGAAGAGTCTTTCGAGGAAATCATTGAGTTTTTGCAGCCTCAAACAAATAATTGGTTTGTAGTTTCTTAGGACTATTTTTTTTCTCTCTTTGGCATTTTCAGTTCGCACCAAGGAAAAGTTGCTGAGCACGAAGACTTTGATTGAGGCCTATCAACAAGCACTAGCAATTTCTCGAGCTGAGCACATTAAGATGAAACAGATTTTAGATGTGAAAAGTAATGAGCTGTATTGCATAAACATAAAATATTTTGCATTGGCATACTCATGTTAAATCTTGTTCTTAGTATGGGAGTATTATGATCTTTTATGTCTTTCAACCATTGCAGATGGCGGACAAGTTTTTGGAGCGTCATTTATCCAATATGAATGTTCAGCAGAAAGAAAAGATAAGTTTTCACCTCTTGGATTATTTGTGGTAAGAGTTATGATTAAAGTAAACAAATTTGTTCGTTATATAGGAGGATTTAACTAAGGCCGTTAGAAATGAAAGGTATTACTCAGAGTGTATTACGCAAACATTGGAACAAAAGATTCTATCACAATAGTCTTATCTAAATTGGTTTTCTCAGGCATGCCATGAGCTTCCCATATCTAGATAGAAACTTGAGGATGACAAACAACTGCTGGAGGTAGAAAAAAATTGGAGTATGCCCACAAGCCTGTGCATTGGTTTCCATCACAAATTTTGTTCAATCACTAATTCCATCTGTGCATTGATTTCTATCACAAACTTGGGAACATGCCCGCTTTTTCAATCATTTATGTTGTTTAATTATGCTATTTCAGGTACAAGCAGTCTTAGAGAAAAAAGAGAATCAGCTTGAAGAAATACAAGTAGTTTGAACTAAGGCATTTGAAAGAGGTTTCGCAACAGAATGATCAGGTAAATTTCACAAAATATGGAGCATGGCAACATAAGTATATTTCTTATTTCTCATAAGTCAAATGTACATAAAATTATAGTCGCAAAAAACTTTCACGTGGTCCTCAAATGTAACTCCAACTTTGCTTATGAAACAAACTGCTCGAGTTAGAACCACTTGGTACCTCAGCTGGAGAGGGACATGGGATATCAAGGGTGGGGATAGGGTGAGGGTTATCTTCTCCTGGAGGAGTTTTGAGAGTACAGATCTAAGGCTAACTTTCTAGCTGCTTGAAGCTACTTATTTATTGACGAAGGAAGTAAGTCGCACAATTCAAAATAATCTCAATTCCAACATCTTATAGCCTAATACAATTGAAATGCATCCAAGTTTTTCCATGTAGATAAATGCACGTTTATCCAAGTGGAAAATGTGGGGGTGTGCCTGGCACCTGTAGTAACCAACAAAACATGCAAGCATCATCGAGCGATAGATCATCTTACAATCTTAAAGTGCACAATTGAAGACATGCCCTATTTATATATTACTATTTCCTAAAAAGAAGGGAGTTGGAATTGAGGATCAGAGTCTTTCCTAAGACAAAAGTGTTACTGACAAGGTTGAAAAATTAGATGCAATAGGCTAGGGTTCTGCTCCCATGTCCTTTGAGGATAGGGTCAAATATATTACACTGGAAGCAACACTTTGTGCGCGAAGATCACACCACTTATATTAGAGCATAGTGCGGCCCATAGTTTAGAAGCTTACTAGTCACAGCTGAGTTCGGCCCTAGGAACCTTAGGAGCAGGTATGATATCACCCATATCTCTACTTCCACTGAGGGCCTTGACTTGTGGAATTTGTGCGTGTTCAGATTGAGTTGGAAGTTGGGAAGTGCATTTCATGCATTTCACCTTGTTGTTGCATGCTACAACGCGGGTCCCTGACTTGCGTCGTGCTCGCCCCGTGTTCCAAAGGATTCGGTTCCTCGCGTTTGTGTGCCACACAATCCATTTAGGATGAGAACAACAAAACCCGCAATCATTAGACACACTCCTATGGTTCCAAGTAAAGGCAAGGACTGTAATGGACCTAGTGGTTGTATTATTCCAGTAGCCATAAAAGATTTTATGCATGTTTTTATGGTTGACATTTATGGTTGATGTTTATGGTTGACGTTTATGTTTATGTTTGCATTATCCTTATGTTTATGGTTGCATGTTTATGGTTGGTTTTATGTTTATGTTTATGTTTTGGTCTATTATGAGAGATGTTGGTTTTTTGAAATAAATATAAAAATTCAAAAAGCATGGGCAATTTCATGAATAACACATAGTTTATTAAACATAACACAAATCCCATAACATGCCAAAACTAAAATTTTCAAATTTTCCTTTTTTTTCGACACAAAGCGCGGTCAGGTTTTTGCTTTTATTTTTTATTTTTTTTCGACCCAAAAATACTCCATCTCCATTTATTTCCACAAAATTGAAATAAGCTGTCAATCCTGAAAATAAAATGCCTAGGCTCCTATGGAATGCAAATCATCGTCATAGCCAAGAGCTCTAACTTCGACGCCCTATTTGTGAGATTGCTAGTATCAACCACCCCAAATGCACGAGGAAGGGATGGACCACGAGCTATTGAAAGAATTTGCAAGACAATATTCAACTATTGAACTATCTTCTTTTAATATCTAGTGCCAATTACCAAGTATATACCAATGAAACAATAATATTTACTAGCTAATCTTCAAATGTTCAGCACGAGCACTATTCGTTTGCTAGTGGTCGAATCATTGTTCCCCATATGCATTAGCCATCCCGGGCAGCATTCTCAATCACACATATCTTGATTCAATTCAATCTCACCTAGCAACACCGAATGCCGAGATGGCATTGCATGTTTGCCTGAGCGTGTGCTAGGAGGTCCACATCGTCAGCATAGATCAGCTGCTTGATGATCTGGTATAGGAGGTGAGCTCCAGTGCCTCCATTATCAGCGAGCCATCTCTCCAGCTGATCAATATACAGGCAAATAGTGTGGGAGAGAGAGAGAGCATCCCTGGCGGACCCCGATACTGCTCTTGAATGGTTGGCCTGCTGGTTACAGCCGGCCGGTGCATATCTCATATAACCTGTACACCACGTTCTGCAGTTTGGCAGGACGTCTAGCTGCTGCAATCCTGCCCACAGCTTTTCCCAAGGCACAATGTCAAAAGCCTTGGCGAAGTCTACGAAGCAGCAATACAGATCTTCCGACGGTTCATGCTGTCCCCAACCAGATATGATCTATGGTTGAGTGCCTCGGCCTGAATCCTGCCTGTGTGAGTGCCTGCACTTCTTCTGCCTCTGCCCATCCTGTCAACTGCCGCTCGAGGATCCCAGCAAGGAGCTTTGCAAACACTGATTGATCATGATGATCTGGTAATTGGCTGGCAATGCGCGTCTCCTGTCTTGCAGATTGGGACAACCCTGCTAGTGGTCCATTGCAGAGGAAAACCTTCCCGCAATGCCTTGTTGAACATGTCGATTAGTACCGGTGCTATGGATGGTCCTGCCCACTTGAGTAACGCTGCCTGCATGCCGTTAAGGTCTGGTGCGTTTCCATTGGCTAGACGTTGCAGCCCCTGCGCTATCTCGGCCTCTGTGATTTCCAGTACTGGGCCCTGCTGGGGGGGTAATGCCGCCCGTGTCGCGGCACTGACCTCTTGAGCACTCTTTGCCAGAAGATCCTGGGATGACGTTCCAGGAGGAAGAACATTTCGTGTTGATGGGCCGCAATGTACCTGGCCTTTCTAACCTTAAGGAAAGTGCGGTATTGCTTGACTGCATCTGCGCGTAGAGCAGGGTCTATGACTTGGCAGAGCCAGTGTTTGCGTTCTTTGCACTCGGCATCGAACTGCTGGTTACGCGGAAAGGCCGCTCTCGAGGTTTGTCGGGGGTGACTTCTCCCAAAACACCTCTCTGTAGCAGCCCTGAGGACGTCAATGAGTCTGCCTGCCTGCCGTTCCAGCATTGAGCATTGTGAGATGCTTGCCAGATCCTCCATAAGCATATGGGAGTAAGTAGGAGCGCACTCATAGTCCAGTCTGAGCTGGGGCACACGAGGAGGTGTTGGACTGGCATCTGGAGCAACCTGCCAACCCAGTTGCAAGTAGAGCGGCAGGTGGTCCAGATCCACCTCCTCATCCCTACCAGCTATCCCCACTAAAAAATGTTTGACGAGATGCATGTCTTGCTCGGCCACCAAAACATAGTCTACTACGCTGGACCCACCTCCCTGGTTCTCCTGCCTGGAAGTGTGCTGGCTGGAGGACAGCCATTGTGCTAGTCCATTACAAATCACTAGGTCAAGGATACTGCAGAGTAGCAATAGCTGCCTCCCATAGCGCGAGACCTAAATGTCAGCTGATGACTGTGGCCAAGCTCCTTCTGAAGGGTTCAGCTGCAACACATCATCTGTCAGAGGGTCAAATCTCATCGGTTGTTCCGTGCCAGTGCGGGCATTGAAGTCTCCAACGAGCATGATTCTACCCTCCTGCTTGTGCTGTTGTATGTCATTGTATAGATCGACATAGTGCTCCAACCTATCCACACACGGATGGTTGTGATAGAAGTTGCTCTCGGCATGTGGGAAGTAGCAGGCCGCCACATGGGATCGCAGCAGAAGGGCCTCGAGAGTTTGAGGTGCTTGCATCAATATTTGGTGGCCTGAAGATCTGCATCCTTTCCCCGACCAGCCCTGCTGCCCCTCCCTGTTTGCGGACACTCTTGACTTTCTCCAACTCATGCCTGCGGTCCTCCTGCTGTGCCGGAGTCAGATCTCGGTCCACATACAGAGAGATAAGGCATCTAAATCTTTTTCCATGCCTACTACCGATCTAGATAAAATAACTATATCATATGCATACAATAATATAAGCAGTATATACCCACCTACAACCATGCCATCCCCTCTGAATTGCGCTATCCATTCTTCCAACTGGTCGACAAACAATCCGAACAAAGTAGGGGGTATAGGACACCCTTGTTTAACCCTAGTAGTACTAATTGATGGTATTCAATGTAAACAACTTAATGCATACTCAGCGAAATTCAATGTCAAATGCATAAATTCCTTTGTCACTACTCAACTATTGAGTTTGATTTAAATGCAAACCCTTGGACTTTTATTATTTAGTTACTGTAGAACTGGCATTGACTCAATCATTGTAGATGCTTTGACCATTCACCAATCATAACCTAATCAGTTTCTTATGCTCTAGATATAATCGGAATGCTTCAGTATTAGCTATGTCTTTGATTAATCTATGTTTACAAATATATACAGATGAATCCCGTCAATTTGCCTTGATTATAGGCCAATATTGACCTGGATTCATTTGAATGGTTATAGCTCCAAATCGGTCACCCAAACCTCCTCAAACATATAGCAAGTTTAATTACATGTAACCATTAACTTTCAATGGTCACAATAAATATGTACAAGGCAAATTCATGTCACCTCCAACCTTATGCTTAGTTCCACAACAAATAAGATATGAATTTTTTCCAATATTCTATCATTCCTCCTTCAACACATATTTGTTTTCATCAACGTCTTGTATTCCTATAATGTTTAGAGCTTTTTCAAACTGAGTAAATTTGTCTTCTGCGAGACCTTTGTAAATATATCAGCAACCTGTTCTATGGTATGAATATACATCATTTGAAGATATCCCTTCTCAGCTAGGTCCCTGATAAAATGAATGTTGAGATCTATATGTTTGGTTCTCTCATGATGAACATGATTTTTGGCAATGGCAATGCAGCTTTACCTGTTAGTCAATATCGTTGTAGACTCGTTCTGCATACAATTTAGTTCACTCAACAACCTTCTGAGCCAAGCTATCTCCTTAGCAACTAATGAGGAAGTAGCATATTCAGTTTCTGCTATTGACATGGCTATTGCATTTTACCTTTTCTTTCTCCAAGTGATAAGACCTCCTTCTAGTAATATGACACAGAAGTTGATTTTTTGCAACTCTGATCTCTTGTCCAGTCAGCATCACCGTATGCTTGCAGACATAAGTTGTTTATATTACATGTTACACTATAGTCCTTTGTGCCGTTCATATATCTAAGTGGGTTGTGGTACTTCTTGCTGACTATGTTGACAATAGGATGTGTATTATTTGCTAAATATACTAGGCAACCAATTAATGCTCTGGATGGCATTTTCTCCATGTCCTCCTCCTTTTTCTCTTTTTTCTGTTCCTAAGAACTTCAATGCTTAGAAATTGCTTTAGCTCACCTAGATCTATCATTCTGAACCTCACTTTAAGTACTTCTTTGCAGTGATTTAAAATCTTAACACTGTTGGCAGCCATAATATAGTCGTCCATATAAGGAGCAATATGCAATACTCATCTCCAACTTGACACCTATACAAAATTTCATCATTTTTCAGTTTCTCAAAACCTTATTCTCGAAGAAATTGATCTATGCAATTGTACCACTCTCTAGAGGCTTGTTTAAGCCCATAGGCAACTTTATTTAACTTCCATACCATGTTTTTTCCTTCTTCAAATCCATGAGGTTGTTTCAAATCTATTGTCTCCTCTAATTCTGCGAATGTTGTCTTGACATCCATATGATGTAACTCAAGGTCATGTGCATTTTCCAAGCTCATCAACACCCTAACACCAGTTAGTTTGACAATGGCAAAATAAGTCTCGGCATAGTCTTTATCCCTTTTTTGTGTAAAGCCTTGAGCTACAAACCTAGCATTATATTTCTTTCCTACTTCTGCATTTGTTTTTATTTTGAACAACCATTTATTCTCTATGATATTTTCTCCTATATTATGTTCCACGAGATCATATGTTCTGGTATCTTCAAATGATTCTTGTTCCTCATTCATAGCTTCCAACCATTTGTTTCTGTCTTAGGAATAATACTAGAAAATTGCCCACCTTCGGTGGGCAGTCCATGTGATTGTAGACAAAGAATGTAAGAAATAGTTGCAGAATCACTAAAATATATTATTTGTACGTTATGGAAAGGTATTGTGATAAACAGAAACTTGTAAAGATCCAAGGTAAAGAGCGAAGGCCCAATAGGTAATTTGACCATTCTTTTTCTTCGGTTCAAAGACGCATGTTTTGTATCCAATGGCATGCGACGCTGTAGGATGAGGGTCGGCCATGGGGGCAGAGTGAAAGCGGGACCATTCGAATGAAAAGTATAGATGTGTGGCACGTTTTCAAACAAAAAAAACATATGTGGCCCCTTCATTTAATTGGGCGGTCCATGTGGTTGGGTAGCAATCTTTTTATATTTTGGTGATATTCCACGTAAGTAATTGTTACTTATGTTTAACCCTTTCATACACATATAGTTGAACTAACTGTGAAGTTGGCAGCATAGTTTTGCGTAAGGTAATTAGTGTTTTATTGTATTTGTAGCTAGAGATATATCTAGATAGGCATAATATGTACTGAAGATATCATTGGGCAAATGTTCAACGATATGGCAGAGATGGAATGAAGTGGTTAGAATGTTTTAGGCATATTAAAGATTCTACATAGACGCTTACTATTACGCCACTGAAGATATATGAATGCATTGTAGAACTAGTCTGCATTTCTGATTGGCTGCTCTATGTTCTTATAGTCCTAATATAAGGTCGAAAGGCACATGTTTTAGAGGCATGCAAAACCACTTCATGCAAAGAAAGCAAGGGGAAAATAGTTGAATGTAAGCAACATATATAATTGATAATAACATAATTTTGAATCGTTTGGCCTACGATTTACTTGATTGTATGAAAGGATCTTCATTGCATTTCTTGCAGAACAAAATTGAATGATTAGGTTTTTTTTGGCAGCATATAATTGAGGGAGATCAAGAAAAGAATTGCAAACAGTTGTAAGTGGATTGATATACGTTGTGTTGATGCTGTGCCACAATATTACTTGGTGAACTATAAAAGTTGACGGTTAAGTATTTGAGAGTTTAAATATTCGATATAAATGGCTAGGTTTACCTTTGAATAAGATGGTTTACATTGTGTGTTGCTTCATCCTGGCAATAGATGAAGTCTCTTGATTGGTGTGGATAGAAATATTGGGGGTGAATAACTTTTCATTGTTTAGTAGAGTGCCTTGTTTGGATGTCTCTTCAATGTAGATTTTGACACCGCTTCTTGAGGTGCATCTAGAACTTAGATTTTGCAACATAATTATGAGTTGCCTTGCCATGCCCAACAACAAAGAGAAAAAAAATGGAATGACTTCATACCTATGCAAAGACTTCAAATACATATACCCTGAGAAGAGCGATTATGTTATACATGATATGCAGATAGTGGATTCATCTACCCGATTATGACTCATTAGGGCGGATTTGGGGTCTAAAAATGGCCTCGTAAGAAAAATTCCATGTCATATTTTCTCTTGCTTATTAATTGTACTTTCCTTCTCTTTAATCGCAATAAATACTCAAAAAGTAACTTCATCAATTAGTTTTTGGGCCATAACTTTTGATTCATAGCTTCAAATCGCATGATTTTTATTTCATTGGATGCGGAATCAAAAGATCTATCCAACAGTATATGGGTTGAATATATTTTAATCTAATTTAGATGACCAAAAGTTAAAAAAACGAGAGAAAACCTGGTTTTTTGCATTTTTTTAGTCTTTCCTTTTATCAAAAGCATATCAAAGCTATACTCATTGGAAAGATCTCGCCATGGGCTATCCAATGCAACAAACGACATGCAATTTGGACATCACAATCACAAGTTATAGCCAAAAAACGATTGCATTTGAGTTAAAAAGTGCAATTATTACAGTACTATTTATTGCAAAAGTGCCACGTAATACTGATTTTCATTTTTGAATTCCTCTCTTTTTGTTCGGTTTATTGGCTAGTCCATTGGGTTAGCAACTAAGAGATCTTGTGTTCAAGTCTCTGGGGGTCCGTCATATGTCCTCATGGACGCTGCCAATGTGGCATGACGTAAAAATACTATCTATCTATCTATCTTTCAGTGGCTTGAAGGTACACTGACTATCTTTCAGTGGCCATTTTGAGACCCCAAATCCGCCCTAATGTTAACCCATATCTCAACTTCTGAAGAACAGTCAAATCGTCTTCAAAAAATATCCCATTCATCTGTAACATAAATTGTCTCATCATTGAAAAGGAACAGAAAATAGAGACAGGGAAAATAGTAAAAAGAAAGGGATTTTTTGGCTATTGGCAAATGGGTAAGGACAGATGGGATATTCCTCTAGCTGCTATAGGTGACGTATTCTGACACCATGAGGTTGAACTCGGTCAGATCTGTTTCTCTATTCTTAAAGCATTGAGGTTAAACTCGCTTAGCTCTGTTTTAAAATCCAGCAGGTTAAGACATATCTGTGAAAGGAAAAAAATATAAAACAGGGGAGCGTGATAGTAGGAGCAACAGTCTGACATAGTTTTAAACTATGCTAAGGTCAGATTGGCCACAAACATAAAACAAGGGAGCGGTTATCAGGAGCAGCAACATTTTTATAAGATCTCTAAACCCTACCTTTCTTACCATGCACTTCCTTACAAATGCAAAGCTGCATGATGAAAGAAACCCATCATTTCTCACCAGCGGATGTTGCAAAATGGATTGTGCATCTTTGGCTCCAAAAACGCGCTCTGATTCAAAAGCACCTGAAAGAAGATGATTAGCTTCTTTGCAAGAAATCAAGCTTTTAAGACAAATATATCACGAAGGAATAAAGTTTAGGGCGTCTTACCAAGCACACAACAACTGCAGCAGAAGTAAACTTCCATCATAAAAAGTAAGCCTTCATAAAAGAAGGCAGCGTTCGTTTTTGGAACAGGCAGCAGGACCTCGACCATTCTAGAGCTCCGTTTGCAGTGATGTTACATCTAGTAATTATTTTATTTTGAGCAAGACAATGGAAAGTGAAAAATATAGGCAGAGAAGAAGAGGAATCACCTGATTTAGAGAAGTCCGGATCCTGACGACGTCATGTCACTGAAGGAGAACGTCTGTTTCGCTTTGTTTTGGACACGTAAGTCGGCGGGCAATTTGGCCCCGAATATACTCGACCATCATAATAATAATGATTTTTTGGTGAAAGTTTTATGTGAACATATTATTTAAGATGTCAACCGCAAATATTAGTACTTTGCCATCTAAATTTGTTGTTTTGTCCATTCTCTTCACTTATAATAAATTGTAAGGTGCTTAAAAGTTTCCTATCGGGACGGGATATGTATATTGACGGTAGACATAAACACGCTTTTATAGGCCCACCATTTATGCTTCAGGGACAATCTTCCTAAAAAGGATGACTCGGGAAGTGTCTTTTATACTACATTGAGGGACATGGTTTCAAACAATATCTCTCATTTATGGCCTCCCAGTGGTCTAGGAGAGTGGCCTAGTGCTTATGACCACCGCGAAATAGAGAGCGTCTGTGACGTCCCCTACTCGTATACGGTGCACTCACCGAATACAAACAGGAGTTCATCCCCCATACCAGCTCCATGCTGATACAGGGCCCTCCACATATCACTGCAACCGTAATGAGTTCCAGTGGGAAGAATGAAGGGGTCATTTTACCCCGTCTCCCTCAGGGCCTACCTAGCTGCGGAAGCGTAAACATACATGTCAGTATACAACATCATCACATATCCACCTCGAAGGGTGGTACATCAACATTTGCATAGACAAAGATCAGCACAATACATATGGGTTCCTACCCAAGGCTCACTTCGGGGAGGACCGACGGCTTGGGTCTCGAGTTCATTGCGCATGCACATGACAATGGATTTGGGCGGCATGAGAAACATGGCATAGGGTTGTCCACTCCATCCGCCCCTCCCACATGGCACACTTTGCGAGTAGGTTGAAGAGTGTTGGGACTGGCCAGAGCCCGCCCGGATGCATAGCCAAAGGGGCTATTCACGGGTTGCATCTCCCGGTTCCGATGGGGCGGTAGGGATCACTCCCACCAGAGGTCTCCATGTTGACTCAAGGTGACTAGAGGGCCACCCCTTATTCGACTTAACCTTTGGAAAGTGAACACCACTCCACGGTAATGAGCCCATGCCTTACCTACACTTTCGGTGGCAAGCCATTAGACCTAGTCTACATTGATCCCCGGGTAGACTTTACACACCGGAGGGATCGGTCAAGAGTCGAACACGAACCTCCTTCCGGCGGTCGGCCCTTCACCCACAACCAGGTGTGGTTCTTGTACACATGCGAAATCTACAATTATGCTAAGGAGGCTAGCTAGGAGCATCAACTACTAAGCTTTAAGTCTCTACCCCCTTCCCAATACAATGAGTCCACGGGGAATTCATCCGTCCATCACATCATCATAGAACTAAAGAATAAGAACTAATCTATATCATAGAGTTAGGTTCTTTAGTTAGGGTCAATCTGGGGGATCTGCTTGGCTACTAAGGGTAATTTAATAGGCTAAACCTATTGGTTCGATGGCTGGAATACGATTTAGGCTATTAAATCGACTAAATACCTGATCCCCTGGTTCGCTCCTCTTGATCCGGCGTCCATGTCATTGCTTACTCGCTTGGGGATGCGGGTCGGAAGGAGAATCGACGAGCTAGGGTGCACGCGCAGATCTTGGGAGTTGGATTTGACTCCTCGTGCACGCTGGCCCGGAGCTCTAAGGTTAGTGGACTAAAAGGAAGAATTAGGGTTTGGTTACCTTACATAGGCTCTCGCTAGGTTTAGGGTTTCCATGACCCTTGATCCGCTTTAATGGGTTAAAGGTTTAAAGTGCGCACATTGCTAAGTGTGCACCCTTGCAAGTTGCCCCCTAGGGCTTCCTTGCTTGGTATCGTCTTGAGACCGTATATATATCGTCTTCGAACGTCACATTCTCCCCACCTTAAATTGATGCCGTCCCGGCAAAGATCGTGGGTCTCCCCACCTTGGGATCTTCTTAACCTGCACTCAACTTGATGCATAATGATATACTATTATCATAGTTACACATTTATTATGATTACCTTGAGGTAATATTTTTAGAATATTATTATACTATTATTCAATCAAATACTTATCAATTCGTATGTCATTACAACAATTACCCATTAGTTTTACTTATCATAATGTTTTAGTTTATCAATATATATACAATTATTCTCTGAGGTACTCTTCATTCCTTGCAACACATTACAATAAAATTTGTGTTGCAAGTCTTTGTAGCTCGACCTCCTAGCCCTTCGGAGCGCTTTATTGGCCTGCAGGTCAACACTACGTTAGTACCATTTTTAATTATTTATAAATTTGGTTATAAGGGAACCACCCCAACTATCTACATGAATGTCTGGCTAATCTCCCGGCGTAGGAAGATGATGCTTCTTCCATCGTGGCCGTGGAGACAGCGCCCTATAATGCCTATATGGCGCTCATGCCTACACCTTTAGTTGTCCAGCATGGAGGATAGGGTCCTTCATGTATATGGGGCATGAAGGATAGGGTCCTCCCCGTAGGCATTGGCTAGAGGTGCTTTCCCTATCAATGCATTCCTGAATGACCTCTTATCTCTCGAGGTCGTCTACTTCCATGGGACAGAAGTAGACTTTCCAAGCGGAACCGCAGTCATGCCTACACTGACATTACACCACGTCCTAGAGATCACCGTAGTGATCTCATCATCGGTAACAACGCATGCAACCCATACCTCATAGGTTGCATGCGTAGACTTAACTATGCAAGCTATAAATCACAAATCGACATGCATGAGCCGATTTCTTCGGAGATGACCTTGCCGTCCCATTGCTCCATAAACTGTGGGTACTGCTTTATCAGATCTCTTTTAAGTAGCCATGTCGCGTCTTCCACCGGCAAGTGTTTCCACTTGACCAAGTATTGGAGAAACTCCGATCTCCTTGTTTTTCTTGAACGCTTTTATCAAGAATTAGTTCTCGAACTATTTCTATCGCTCTTACGTCATTTCCAACATCGTTGGAGTGTCTAGGACTTCATCTCGGATTGGGAGTGTGCTTCTTCAAAGAAACTCACGTGGGAAGACTTTGTGGATCTTTAAGTGTGTTTGGCAAGTCTAGCTTGTAGGATTGGTTACCTACTCTTTGGATTATTCTCAAGGGTCCAGCCCACCTTGGAGCAAGCTTCTTACAATTTCCGATCACGGAGCTTCGCTTTACCTTGATCTTGAGCCATACATCATCTCCAACTTGGAACTCTCGACTATCTAATGTTTGTCGGCGATGCTCTTTTTATCGACTCCTTGCTGCTATGAAGATACCCTCGAACTTCTTCCATGAATCTGGCGCATATCGCCTAACATTTGCTACTTCTGAAACTTCCACTTTTGACCTGGGGTTGTGCCAAGTGTCGGAGTTAGGCATTGGTAACCGTGGTTGATCATGAGCGGCGACATTTGGGATGATTCCCGCTTTGGTGCTATTGTATGCAAACTCCACCAAGTGAATAAATTCCTCCCACATACCTTGCTTGTTCCAGACATAGTTTAGTAGCATATCCTCCAATATTCGTTTAGTGCGCTCCGTTTGCCCATCCGTGCGGGGATGATAGGGGCGTGCTCATGGATAGCTTCGTCAATCGTTATGGAAGAGGTCCGCCAAAAGGCACCGATGAACTTCGGATCTCCGATTAGAGATAATTTCCCTTGGCATGCCATGGAGCTTCCTAAGATTTCTTTGGGTGAAGAGCTTTGTCGTATCCATAGCCGTGTCCGGTGGTGCCATCTTCGACAACTTGTCGACCACGACCATCAAGGCATCCTTCCCTTCTTATGTTTTGAAGCCCCGTTATGAAGTCCATGCCGACGACGACCTCCCACTTAGCGTTTGGCCGCTAATGATTCCAATGCACTGGAATTAAGCCGTTTCTACCTTCGCTTTCGACATAGCCGACATTCCTTTGATGTGGCGAAGCTACACTTTCTTCATTCCCGGCCAATAGTAGCTGCTACGCACTTTGAAGTATGTCTTCATGAATCCTCTCATACCCGACTATTGGGCTGTTGTGGTGTCGTGGAGGATCAGCTTTCTTACTCCAGATGATTCAGGCACGCACAACTTGTTCTTATGGTACAGAAGGTTACCTTCCTTCTTAAAATTTTTGAAGGTTTCCCTCTCCTTATCTGTTCTCGCTTCCTTGCACAAGCTTGCCCATACTTCTTTGAAGTCCACATCCGTTGGCAACGTTTCTTCAATCTTCTTCCCGAAATCGCTGGAGAGCGTCGAAATTGCATTGCAATGCACTCTAGTTGTCAGGGGATGCCTTGAAAGTGCATCTACTACCACATTAAGCTTCCCGGGCTTGTAGAATGTAGTGTGGTGTGTGGTCACATGTCCAGTTGGATGCTGCCTAGTGGCGTGACGTTAAAACTACTATCTATCTATCTATCTATATATATCAAAGTCATACACTTCGAGAAACTCCATCCACCTTCGCTGCCTCAGGTTAAGGTGTGGTTGCGTGAATACATATTGGAGGCTCTGGTGATCCGTGTCCAACTGGAACTTCCTTCCTAAGAGGTAGTGCCTCCAGATTCTTAACGCATACGACAACCGCGTAGCAATTCCTCGATCGTCGTCCGGTAGCGGTCTCGCATCGTTCATCTTCCCGGAGTCATACGCTATTACCCGCTCTTCTTGCATGAGCACTGCACCTGTGGCTATCTTACTTGCATCTATCGCCACTAGCTTGTCCTTCTCTGGGTCTGGCAGGGTCAAGACGGGGGCGGTTGTTAAAGCTTCTTTCAACAATTCAAATCCTGCTTGGGCTTTCTTAAGCCAATGGTCCGCCTAATTTTTCACATTTTTAAGCGCCGTCAAGTCCAGTTAGTGGGGCTGCTATCTTTGCGGTTCTTCACAAACTTCCTGTAATACCACGCTAGGCGAGGGAAACTTCGACCTCGTGGGCGTTCTTTGGTGCCGGCCAATCGGATCACCGCTTCAATCTTGGCGGGATCCGTTGAGATTCCTTCTGCTGAAATCACATGACCGGGGTATTCCACCTTCTGCGTTGCGGCGGCACCCGACAACTTGGCATATAACCGATGCCTCTTCAACTTCGAGCACCTTTCTTCGTGTTGTGCATGTTCTTCAATGGATCGCTATACACCGTATCGTCGTCAAGAACACTATCACGAAGGTGTCCAAGAATTCTCTTCAAGATGTCGCTCATGAGTCTCATGCACGTAGGGGGGGCATTTGATAGCCCAAATGGCATTACCGTGAACTCATAATGCCCATACCTGGTCCCCGAAAGCCGTTTTGTGGATGTCTTCTTCCTTTATCCCTGACGGTAGTAACCCGACCTTAGGTCGATCTTGGAGAAGACCTTTTGCCCTTTTGAGCTGATCCATCAAGTCAGTCCATCGGGGAGTGCGTGCACTTGTTCTTGATGGTGTGCTTGTTCAATTGTGCGTAATCTATGCACATCCTCAAGCTGCCATCCTTCTTCTTGACAAAGAGGATGGGTGCCCCAAATGGTGAGACGCTAGGTCTAATGAAGCCTAGGTCGAGCAATTCTTTAATTGTTTCTTTAGCTCCATCGGTTTCAAGTCGCCATTCTATCACAGAGCCTTGCTCGCGTCGGCTTGTTCCTCGGTTCGAAAAGCTATCTCGCTTTCGACTCCCTATGGAGGAAGTTGCTCGATCTCATCCGGGAAGAGATCGTGGAACTCCCGGATCAAGTTGGCTATTTGCTTGGGCAACTTGTCGAGCACTTTGTCTTCCTTTGCTTTCTCCCACTTCGGGTTCTTCAATCTCAAGTTTGAAGATGTATGCTACTGCTCGCCGCTCTTGATTGACTTGAGTGGCTTCTTAATAGACATACACCGCATGATGGGAGCAACTTCTTTACCTGCGGATCTCAATAACTTTGCCGTCGGGCGTTGTGAGGGTCACCTTCCGCTCCCGCAGTCAATGATGGCTACTCCATTCCTATTATCGGTCGTACTTGCCGATGCCCATTACGCCCCCATCCGGATATTAATTCCGGCAAGTCAATGTCAAATTGATCCTCTTCCCCGCCATTTTGTCTTATTGCTCCATTTCGCCAAGATTACGGCCTTGGCTTGACTTTAAGGGTTTCAACTTCAACATGTCGACCATCCTTGGGGAAGCGAAGTTGTGGCTACTTCCCGAGTCTATTAGGACTATGAAGGACTTGGTTTTGGCCTTCCCTATTGTGGAAATTACTCTATACTGATTTTCTGCCTGTTCTATATCTATAGCAGCAAAGATGTGGCACTCACCCTCAATATAATCGCGCGCTGCCTCGCCGTCGTCGTCAGACGGAGTGTCCCATCCACCCAACTCATGGCTGAGCTCATGACGAAGGGGCATTCGGCCGATTCAGGTGGCTGGCTGGAAGCATCCGGGCAAAGCTGCTTTTCCATACACTCCTGCCTCTTCTCTTTGGGCATTGCTTGTAAGAAGGATCGCACTGCTTTCGAGTAGTTCGACCCTTTCTACTTGTCCTTGAAGGACACCTCTTCCTTTCCTCCGCCGCCCCCGCGTTTGCCACTATATGGGGATTTTCTTTGGACTTGGGTTAGCTGCCCTAGGGCTATAACTCCCCGTTGCTTTGCCTCTATCCCCCGGTAGTTTTACGCTTCGCGACGCCGTTGCGAGGCCCGATCCTTGCAAGCTGATTGCTTTGGATTACGCTTTGATACCGCCTTGGGGTCTATTGCCCTTACAAGTTTCCGGATCTCTTCGTTCGATCCTTCAATGTAGCTCTCCCCATCGCGTGCTTTTCACTCAACCCGGCACATACTGACCTTAGTCTCATGAACTCCTCGATTATTACTTTTGCATTTGTTTTTTGTACCCCTTTGCCACAATCAGTAAAATTGCCGCATCATGTTGGACTTGTGTTCCTCGGAACGTAATGGCGCTTTGAAGGCTTTAGAAAACTTCTTGAATCTGCACCCATCTGCAGCTTAAGCCATGGGCCTTGGCATAACCCTTCCACCGGATCGCGGCTCCTTCAAATTGGCCGTTGCCACCACGCCTTTATCCTTGTCTTTCATTCCGTAAGCGTTGTCGCATTTTCGCTCATCTCGTCGAGCCATGCCTGCGCTTCCAAGCCTGATCTTTCTGAGAACTGTTCAAGCTTCCGGGCCTTCCATATCGTTGCCCAATCGAAGTCTACCTTTTCGGTAGTCCTAATGCCTTAGCGTTCTTACATGCCGTCTCTGTCCGCACTTGCTCGGCCCTCTTTCTCGGACTCAGAGTCCGAGAGTGAGCTTGCGTCAGAGGTTTCTATACTAGGGGACCTCCTTCTCTTACTCCTCTTCTTATCCTTCCCCGACTTTCGAGGTGTCGTTTGCGGCCGGTAGATGCTTGTGCCGCTAGTAGAGCCTTTATCTGGTCGAGTTCGGTTCTCATTTGCGACATCTCCTCTTCTGGGGTCATGGGACCAAATGCCTCGAATAGGTTCCTTGGGATGGGTTGCCGGTCGGGGTCTCTTAGTCTGTTGGGCCTCTGTTTTTTTTCGACCGTCTTTGTTCTCTATCTGCATACACAATTGACCATGGCCTTACGGTTAGATTCATTTACTTTATTGTATTCATGTATTTGCCGATATAATTTTTGGAATCAAATACAATCAACAAAGTAGTTTAATATTGGCAACAAAATGTTTTTATTATATAATATTTTTAGATACAAGTCCTCCGGGATCAAGAGTTTAACTATTCTTGAAATCGTCGGTAGGATGGGTTATCCTCAAGAAATTTCTTAACTTGGGTTGTTCCTACCAAGCGTCCCAAGTTCCTAAGGACATTCGCTGACGTCCTGCCCTGTAAGGCTGTCACCAATTCCTCTACTCTGTGGTCGGAGGTGTAGGCCACGGTTACTGCCAATCTTCCCCGCCGTCCCGGTAGAGCACGGTCGAGAAGATGTCAAAGTGCCATCGCTCTCTTGACTAAGATAGCATAGTCGACGTTTGCGGCTATTCGAGCATGCATGCCAAAGTCGAGAGTGCAATGAGCATAAACACTTCTTCTTCTTCGGGGACCTAATTTGCGGTGTATTACCGCTATTCTACCATCCGGTGATGAGGGGAGGTAGTACCTCAACGACTTTGTCATTGTGTGTTGCCGATGACTCTCCACACCTTTGGCCTCGGCTCTATGCCTTAGCGTATTCATCGACCTCTACCTCGGTGATTTCTTGGTAGTCTCTAATTGTTGATGAAACTTCCTTGCGTCGATTCTGCTCCTCTTGTGCGGGGTGGTGTCGAGGAGCTCGGCATCAAGATGCTCGTGGTCTTGCCCGCGGATCCCATCCGTTCTTGGATGGCATAGAACTCCTCCTCGGATGGCGGTTCGAGCTTCCATTATTTGCCTTATGTTCTTGTAGGCACGGATGTCCCAAGTCGACTCCCACATGGAGTGTCGGCTTCTCTCATAAGCCGGAAGTCCGACTCCTGGGCGATGAAATCATCTAAGTTGCAGTTCTTTGCCTTGATTTGCAAAGAACTTCGTCAGCCGGAACTCCCTCTCCTGCATTGGGAGATTCTAGAATGTCTGGTGAGGAGTAGATACTCCTCACAATCAATGATGACGGGGGGCTAGGCTTGTGATGCCTAGCCCCAGTGGGGAGGCGACTTGAGGGTCTGGCGGCTTCTCGAAGTTGTGTAGCTCCTCTTCTGCTGCCGCCGTTCTTCTTAAGATCGAGCTCAGTTATACTCTTCCTCGTCCGATTCCTCTTCTTACGTTTCTTCCTTCCCTGCTCTGTTTGAATCGCAAAAGCATCCGGGTCTGCTGGCGAGGGCTTATGGGGTCCACCTCCATGGGAGGAATAGAGGTTTCTCCATTGGGTTTTCGACATGGTGGGAAAGGAATATGGCCAAAGCGGGTAGGAAAAGTACTTGGTTACGTCAACTCCGTCAGACCATGTAGTCCGCAACCTCTCATTGCCTTGTTGGTCAAATACTTGGCAATGTTCGGGACATCACCCAAGGCTGCTTGTAGGGATGGACGGGGAACAAAATAGCCCGTGCAATGGGGGGAGCCGCACTAGGGATTGACCTACCCTAGCTTGGAACTCAGCCAAAACTCGCCTATATCTTTGGCGTTGCAGCAAGGTTGCTTGGACATCAATCTCTTTCTGGAAAAGCTGGAAGATGATGTTGACGTTGGTCTCGGCCATATGCACCGGGCCACCATCGCTGAAAAGTCGGCCGAATTGCCATTGCTCAGGGAGGGTGTGACTAGCAAATGGATCACGGGAGCGCCTATGGGAGCCGGAAATTGCCTAGAGAGGGCCGAGAGAGCACTTGTAGGGTGTCAAGTGGGAAATGGGGGCCTATTTATAGACAAGGGCAAAACCCTAATTTTTGGATGACTTAGAAATTTATTGGGGTTGGGCAATTCTGACCTATTAGGAGGTCCAAATGAGGATTTGAAGACTACTTTTGGGGTTTGAGCATGTTAAGATTAGCTAATGAACCTATTGCAACAAACTGGAGGTCATTTGGATATGGCATGGTGGAGAATTTGCTAAGAGGTCTCACATGTTGCGCCCAGATCAATAATGAAAGTTTCATTTTTGCTCCTGGCGCGACGTGTGAAATATTGGCTCTAATTGGGTTAAACTTGTCCAATTTGGGTGATGTAAGGGTCTAATTCTGCTGGACTCATTGGGTTAGGCAGAATTGACCCCTTATTTGGTCGATTTGGAGCTGTTTTAGGCACTTTTGGGGCATGGTCTCACACGTTGCGCCCAGACCAAAAATGAACTTTTCATTTTTGCTCCTGGCGCGACGTGTGAGACATCCTCTCAATTTTGTTCAAAATGTCAGTTTTAACTAAAACAAAAGCTAGAACTCAGTAACTTAACTCAATTAAGCAAGATTGCACATGTTACTTTGTCAAAAACTCTTTATATTAACAAGATTTTTCTATTGTTTACAAAATTTTACGGTCGCTCTCCCTTGATGTAGCTAGCGAGATGCATGTCCTGCTTCATTAGTGTCACTCTCTTTGCATGGACTGTGCAGGCTGTCGAATCTTCAAAATGCTGCACTAGTTTTGTTCTCGATTTGCCTCTCTTGCGATTACCCATCCAACATCTCATCATCTCCCTCATCTCGGTTGTATTCTTGGATTACCTCTCGTTCTAGTCGGTGAGCCGGTGCGGGGAGATCAAAACCGGTTAATTGAAAATGCCCGATCTCCCTCGGGCTTCCTCTCGCTTACTGCTTACCGCTCTCTTATTGGCCCGGGCCGAAGCATCCTTAAACAAAGCTGCTTTTCATACACTCCCCGCCTCTTCTCTTTGGGCATGCTTTGTAAGAAGGATCGCCCGCTTCGAGTAGTTCGACCCTTCCTACCCGATCCCTTTGAAGGACACTTCCCTTTCCTATTTGTCTCAGAGTGGTTACCGCACTATATGGGGATTTTCTTTGGACTTGGGTTAGGCTGCCCTAGGGCTATAACTCTCACATGCTTTGCCTCTATCCCGTAGTAATGGCCGTTTTAGCAGCGTGCTCGAGGCCGTCCTTGCAAGTGATTGCTTTGATTACTCTTTTGGATCGCGCCTTGGGGTCTATTGCCCTTACAAGTTTCGGATCTCTTCGCTCAGTCCTTCAATGTAGCTCTCCAACTGCGTTTTTCACTCAACCGGCACATACGACCCTTAGTCTCATGAACTCCCACCGATTGTGCCGGCCGCTTTTGTACCCCTTTGCCGCAATCGTAAAATTGCCGCATCATGTTGGACTTGTATTCAGCGGAACGTAATGGCGGCTTTGAAGGCTTTAGAAAACTTCTTGAATCGCGCACCCATCTACGCTAAGCCATGGGCCTTGGCATAACCCTTCCACCCGGATCGTCACGGCCCTTCAAATTGGTGCTTGCCACCACGCCTTTATCCTTGTCTTTCATTCCAGGCGTTGTCGTACTTTCGCTCATCTCGTCGAACCATGCCTGCGCTTCAAGCCTGATCTTGTTCTGCGAAGGCCGATTTCAAGCTTTCCAGGGCCTTCCATACGTTGCCCAATCTTTGAGTCTACCTTTTTCACGGTAGTCTAATGCCTTAGCGTTCTTCTGTCTGCCGTCTCTACGGTCCGGCACTTGCTCAGCCTCTTTCTCGGACTCAGAGTCCGAGTGAGCTATACGTCGAGGTTTCTATACTAGGGGACCTCCTTCTCTTACTCCTCTTCTTATCCTTCCCCGACTTCGAGGGTGTCGCTTAAGCCTGTGATGCTTGTAAAGCTAGTAGAGCTCTGTCCGGTCGAAGTTCGGTTCTCATTTGGCGACATCTCCTCTTCTCGTCATGGGACCAAATGCCCTTAATGGTTCCTTGGGATGGGTTGCCGGTCGGGTCTCTTTCTGCCTCCTATTGGGCCTCCCTCTTTTTGTTCGATTTGTTTTTGTTCTCTATCCAGTGATTAACAATTGACCATGGCCTTACTTGTTAGATTCATTTACTTTATTGTATTCATGTGTATTTGCCATATAATTTTGGAATCAAATACAATCAACAAAGTAGTTTAATATTGGCAACAAAATGTTTTTATTATATAATATTTTTAGATACAAGTCCTCCGGGATCAAGAGTTTAACTATTCTTGAAATGGCCTTCGGTGGGATGGGTTATCCTCAAGAAATTTCTTAACTTGGGCTGTTCCTTACCAAAGGTCCCAAGTTCCTAAGGACATTCGCGACGCCCTGCCTCGTAAAGGCTGTCACCATTCCTCTACTCAGGTCGGAGGTGTAGGCCACGGTTATCGCCAATCTTCCCCGGCCGTTGGGCACGCTAAGTCGAAGATGTCAGAAGCCACGCCTCTTTGACTAAGATAGCATAGTCGACGCTTGCGATTTATTCGAGCATGCATGCCAAAGCCGAGAGTGTAATGAGCATAAACACTTTTCTTCGGGCCGGACTGGAATTTGCGGTGTATTACCGCTTATTCTACCATCCAGCCAGAGGGGGAGGTAGTACCAACGAATTGCCATTGTGTGTTGCTGATGACTCTCCACCGCTATTCCTCCCCGCTTTATGCCTCCAAGCGTGATTCATCGACTCTACCTCGTGATTTTCTTGGTAGTCTCTGTAATTGTCGATGAAACTACTTTCGACGCCGATTCCCGCCCTCTTGTATGCGAGGTGGTGT
Source organism: Isoetes taiwanensis (assembly GCA_021234155.1). NCBI lineage: Eukaryota > Viridiplantae > Streptophyta > Lycopodiopsida > Isoetales > Isoetaceae > Isoetes > Isoetes taiwanensis. The sequence continues at coordinate 1,607,525 of JAJEKV010000002.1, read as the reverse complement.
CGAGGAGTTCGGCATCAGATGCTTCGGTGGTCTTGCCACGATCCCCATCCGTTCTTGGATGGGTATAGAACTCTCCTCCTCGGATAAGCGGGTTCAGCTTCCATTATTTGCCTTATGTTCTTTGTAGGTCTGGATGTCCGGGTCGACTCCCAGATAGGTGTCGACTTCTCTCATAAGCCGGGAAGTCCGAGACTCCCGGACGATGAAGTCATCTAAGTACGCTGTCTTCAGCTTGCGCAAAGAACTCGTCAAGCCGGAACTCCCTCTCCCCGCATTCGGGGAGATCGATATCGGCCGAGGAGTAGGTACTCCTCACAGTCACGATGACGGGCCTAGCTTGTGATGCCTAGCCCTAGTGGGGAGGCTTAATTCGGTGGTCCGGGCGCTTTGCTCTCCGGGTTGTGTAGCTCCTCTTCCGCCCGCCGCTCTTCTTCCGGGTCGAAGCCCGTGATACTCTTTCCTCGTCCGGACCTCTTCTTCTCGCTTCTTCCTTCCTCGCCTCTCGGCCGTGAATCGCAAAAGATTCGTCTCAACCGAGGACGCTTATGGGTCCACCTCCATGGAGGAATAGAGGTTTTCCATTGGGTTTTCAAAGATGGTGGGAAAGGAATATGGCCAAGGCGGTGTAGGGAAAAGTACTTGGTTCCTCATTAACCGGCGTGACCATGTAGTCCCGCAACCTCTGTGCCTTGTTGGTCAAATACCTGGCAATGTTCCAGACATCACCCAAGGCCGCTTGTAGGGATGGACGGGAACAAAATAGCCCGCGTAATGGGGAGCCGCACTAGGGATTGACCTACCCTAGCTTGAACTCACCCAAAACTCGGCTTATATGTTACAAGCGTATGCGTAAGGTTGCTTTTTCTGACATCAATCTCTTTCGAAAAAGCCGGAAGATGATGTTGACGCTGGTCTCGGGTCACGATGTGCAACCGGGCGCTGTACCATCGCCTCGAAGTCAGCCAGCTTGCCATTGCTCGGGAGGGTGTGACTAGCAAATGGATGCAGGAGCTCTTATGGGAGTCTGGAAATTGCCTAGAGGGTCGAGAGAGCAGAGCAGACCAGGGTGTCAAGGGAAATGGGGGCCTATTTATAGACAAGGGCAAAACCCTAATTTTTGGATGACTTAGAAATTTATTGGGGTTGGGCAATTCTGACCTATTAGGGAGGTCCAAAATGAGGATTTGAAGACTACTTTGGGGTTTGAGCATGTTAAGATTAGCTAATGAACCTATTGCAAATAAACCGAGGTCATTTGGATATGGCATGGGGAGAATTTGTTAAGAGGTTCACATGTTGCGCCATCAATAATGAAAGTTTCCATTTTTGCCCCCCGCGCCGATCGGTGAAATATTGGCTCTAATTGGGTTAAACTTGTCCAATTTGTGATGTATGGCCCAATTCTGACTCATTGGGTTAGGCGTATCTCGACCCTTATTTGGTCGATTTGGAGCTGTTTTTAGGCACTTTTAGTATGGTTCACACGTTATGCTGCTGCCCAGAAAAATGAACTTTTCATTTTTGCTCCTCGCCGACGCAGGAGACATCCTCTCAATTTTGTTTTGGGTTCAAAATGTCGTATTTAACTAAAACAAAAGCTAGAACTCAAGAACTTAACTCCACTAAGGTGATTGCACATGTTACTTTGTCAAAAACTCTTTATATTAACAAGATTTTTCTATTGTTTACAAAATTTTACTTTGCCGCCTCCCTTGATGTAGCTAGTGATGCATGTCCCGGGCTTCATTAGTGTCACTTTTTGCATGGACCGTGGCGTGCCGTCAATCTTCAAAATGCTGCGACGAGTTTTTGTTCTACCTCTTAAAGGCTGCAACAACATCTCATCCGCACTCTCATCTCCGTGTTGTATTCTTGGATTACCTCTAATTTCCAAAGGAACGGGTGTACCCGGAGATCAAAACCCGGGTTACCAAAATGCCCACCTCCCTCGTGGCTTTCTCTCATGGCTCGCTAATTCGCCTTCTTTCTCTGGTATTCTGGCTGGAAGGCATCCGGGCAGCCGCTTCCATACACTCCCTCGCCTTCTCTTTATTGTTTGTAAGAAGGATCGCGACCGCCGAAAGTAGTTCCGCCGACCTTCCTACTTGTCCTTGAAGGACACCCCGCCTCTTTCCTCGCCGCCTCCGTGGTTGCTACCATATGGGGATTACCGACTTGGGTTGGCTGCCCTAGGCTATAACTCGCTGCTTTGCCTCTATCCCCGTAGCACGGCCGCTTCAAGGCTGTTCCAGCCCCATCCTTGCAAGTCATTGCTTTGGATCTCCGCTTTGGATACCGCCTGGCCCATGTCTTTACAAGTTTCCGATCTCTTCGCTCGCCTCCCCTTCATCGTAGCTCTCCATCGGTGTGTGCTTTTCACTAACTTCGCACATACGTACCTCTTTAGTCTCATGAACTCCTCAAAGCGTACTTCGTGACTGCTTGTACCCCTTGCCGTGACCGAAATTGCCGTGACTGGCGGCAATTTTGTGTTCCCGTGGAATGTGAATGGCGCTGCATGAAAACTTTGAATCTCGTGACCTTATCTCTCATGGCCATGGGCCTTGGCATAACCTTCCACTGGGAGCGCGCATGCTCCTTCAAATTACGTTAAGCACTCGCCTTTATCCTCGCCTCTTTTCATTCCGTAGCTGCTGCCGTGACTGGGCCATCTCGCTTTGTGAGCTATGCCTCCTCTAGTTTCCAGCCTGATCCGTTTCTCGTTCTGGTGAACCGCTCAAGCCCGGCCTTCCATACGCTCCACGCCGTAGCCCACTCTTTTCTCGTAGTCTAATGCCTTAGGCATCCTTCGTCTGCCTCTACGGTCCGCACTTGCTCAAATTCTTCGGATCTGTAGTCCGAGGAGCTTAAGGCCGAGGTTTCAAGTACTAGGGGACCTCCTTCTCTTACTCCTTTTTCTATCCTTCCTCACTTTGAGTCGCCAGTACCGCTGATGCTTGTGCCGCTAGTAGAGCCTTTATCCGGTCGAAGTTCGGTTCTCATTTGCTATATCTCCTCTGGGGTCATGCGGGACATCTCAAATGCCCTCGAATAGGTTCCTTTGGGATGGGTTGCCGTCGGGGTCTCTTCGCCTCTATTGGGCCTCGCTTTGTTCGACCGTTTCTTTGTTCTCTATCCTGCAGACAATAATTGACCATGGCCTACTAAGTGATTCATTTACTTTATTGTATCTTATGTATTTGCCGATATAATTTTTGGAATCAAATACAATCAACAAAGTAGTTTAATATTGGCAACAAAATGTTTTATTATATAATATTTTAGATACAAGTCCTCCGATCAAGAGTTTAACTATTCTTGAAATCGCTCGTAGGATGGGTTATCCTCAAGAAATTTCTTAACTTGGGCTGTTCCTACCAAGCGCCCCAAGTTCCTATGCGACATTCGCCACGTCCACCAGAAGGCTGTCACCAATTCACCTCTACTACGGTAGGCAGAGGTGTAGTCAGGTTATTCTTTGCAATCTTCCCCGCCGTCGGGCACTCTAGCTAAGTCGAAGATGTCAAGCCACGCTTCTTTGACTAAGATAGCATAGTCGACGTTGCGACTATTCGAGCATGCATGCCAAAAGCCGGAGCGCAATGAGTATAAACACTCCTTCTTAAGCCCGTGGACCGAATTTGCGGTGTATTACCGCGATTCTACCATCCAAAGAGTAGGGGAGGTAGTACCTCAACGACTGTCATTGTGTGTTGCTAATGACTCTCCACCCGCAGCCTCCCGCTTATGCCTTGATCTATTCGCCGACCTCTACCTCAATATTTTTTTTTGGTAGTCTCTAATTGTCGGCGAAACTGCTTTGCCGACGCGATTCCTGGGCCTCTTGTGCGAGGTGGTGTCGGCGGAGCTCGCATCAAGATGCTCGTGGTCTTGCCACGGATCCCCATCATCCGCTTCTTGATGGCATAGAACTCCTCCTCGTGATGGCAGTTCGTGAGCTTCTATTATTTGCCTTATGTTGTCAGAGGCTCGATGTCCCAAGCGACTCTCGTATAGGTGTCGGGCTTCACTTGAAGCGAAGTCCGGAGACTCCTCGGACGGCGAAGTGTCATCTGTTCCAAGTTGCCGCCGCAGCTTGCAGCAAAGAACTGTTGCTGGAACTCCTCTCCCCGCATTCGGGATTCTGATATCGCCGAGGAGTAGGTACCTCACAAATAATGATGACGGGGCTAGGCTTGTGATGCTCTAGCCCCAGTGGGGAGCGCATCAGGGTCCAAGGCTTCGCCGGGTTGTGTAGCTTCTCTTCCGCCGTTTCTTCTTCTCGGGGTTTGCCCGTGATACTCTTTCCTCGCCCCGACTCTCTTCTTCGTTTTCCTTCCTGCCTCGCCAGAATCGCAAAAGACTGTCCGCCGCTGAGGACGCTTATGGGGTCCACTTCCATGGGAGGGAATAGAGGCTTCCATTGGGTTTTAGCATGGTGGAAAGGAATATGGCCAAGGCGGGCGGTGAGTAGGCAGGTCCCCGCTAACCGCCGACCATGTAGTCCGGGCAACCTCTCGTGCCTTGTTGGTCAAATACTTGGCAATGTTCGACATCACCCAAGGCCGCTTTTGTAGGGATGGGCGGGGAACAAAATAGCCCGCAAGGGGGGGAGCCGCATCTAGGATTGACCTACTCTAGCTTGAACTCAGCCAAAACTCGGGCCATATGCTGGGGCGCTATGCGTAAGGTTGCTTGACATCACCCTTTCCCCGAAAAGCCGGACGATGATGTTGACGCTTGGTCTCGCCAGATGCATCGGGCGCTGTACCATCGCCTCAAGCCGCCATTGCTCGAGGGTGCCTGGACTAAAACGGATGCAGAGCACCTATGGAGTTGGGAAATTGCCTAGAGGGTCGAGAGCAGACTTGTAGGGTGTCAAGGAAAATGGGGCCTATTTATAGACAAGGGCAAAAACCCTAATTTTGGATGACTTAGAAATTTATTGGGGTTGGGCAATTCTGACCATTAGGAGGTCCAAATGGGAAAGACCACTTTTGGGGTTTGGAGCATGTTAAGATTAGCTAATGAACCTATTGCAAAACAAACCGAGGTCATTTGGATATGGCATGGTGGGAGAATTTGTCGAGAGAGGTTCATCAAAGAAGCATCAATAATGAAAGTTTCATTATTGCTCCTCGGGCGCCGACGGCGGTGAAACATTGGCTCTAATTAGTTAAACGCGGTCCAATTTGGGTGATAAGGGTCTAATTCTCTGGACTCATTGGCTTAGCAGAATTGACTCCTTATTTGGTCGCATTTGAGTCAAAGTTTTAGCACTTTTAGGCATGGTTCACATCGCTATGCCTGCACCAAAAAAATGAACTTTTCATTTTGCTCCCGGCGCCGACGCGTGAGACATCCTCTCAATGTTGTTCAAAATGTCGCTTTTAACCTAAAAACAAAAGCTAGAACCTCGCACTTAACCTAATTAAGCAAGATTGCATTGTTACTTTGTCAAAAACTCTTTATATTAACAAGATTTTTCTATTGTTTACAAAATTTTACTACGCTTCCTCCCTTTGATGTAAGTAGCGCAGATGCATGTCCCGCCATTAGTGTCACTCTTTGCATGGACTCAGGTGCTGTCAATCTTCAAAATGCCGCGACTTGCTTTGTTCTGGCTGTTCTTTGCAAAGCTGCCAAAGAACATCTCATCCGCTACCCCTCATCTCCGTTGGTATTCTTGGATTACCTCTCTGGACTAGTCTCCGGCGAACGTGCACGGAGATCAAAACCCGGCTACGCCGAAAATGCCCGATCTCCCTCGTGGCTTTCCTTTCTTGCCTGCTTACCCCGCCTCTTCTTGGCTGGTTTCCTAGGAGGTTTGGGCTTCTCGGGGTGGCTTTGAGAGGTCGCTTCTTCGTTTGATGTCCCCTTCGAAAGTTCTTACTCGGTGTTGCTGGTAATAGGAGTTGTCCTCCCCCCACTTCTTCATATAAGCTGCTTGTGCTCCCTCATCTTCCTCGACTTTGATGGGGTCGATCACATAATGCCTTCGCTGGCTGCGACATGCTTTGTTTCTAGCCCACGCCGGGTATGGTGGGGCTTTCAACCGCTCGCCTTCTGCTGCTCCGTCAGGTAATCACCGCTTCAAGCAGTAGGGTCCTTTCAAGATCCCGCTTTATTATTGAAGCGCGGGGATTAAAGTCCCTATCTCCGAAGCCATCCGAGGAGGGTGGCTATTCAGGGCCGTTCTTGATGACGACCTTGGGCGGATTGATCTTTATGGACTTTTTCGAGAAGCGGAGTTTGTCCTTTGAGAGGAAAGCAAAGAGCGATCCATTTTTCATTTTTCCTGTCTTTGACGACGGAAATTTTGGCGCGCACCGATTGATCTTCTTTGTCTCTCTGATCTCTCGACCTTATTCTCGATCCCTCCTTGGTTGGTGGTGTTGTCGGATGCTCCTCTGACTACGTCCTCTCACCCCGATGAAGGATGGCTCCTTTGCGAAAAGGCCCCAAAGCATTTCTTGAGGTAGGGCTCGGAGTTGTGGGCTCACCCGGAGGAACTCTAGCAGCTTGTTTCGGGTCCGGCCATGTTTGACAAATTAACTGACGCCCACTCAAAAACGCCTTAGCAAGTGGTTTACTTTCTAAGGAAGAACGAAACAGGGGAGGGGGTTCTAGGTCTATTCATAGATGGGCACTTTTAGGTCAAAAACTACTCTCTTTGGGTGAGCCAGCATTAATTTCATTAACCTATTACATGGCTTAATTCTAGACCTTTCTAACCTCATGGTTCATACGCTGCTCTCGCATCAATAATGAAAAGTTTTACTTTTTGCCCCCGGGACGGTGAAGACTATGGTAATTTTGATGCTAAATTTATACTTTCTAAGCATATTTTAGGAATGTAACATACTAATCTTAGCTGTTTTTGCTTGAAATTTAATTACCATGTTACTCAGTTCATCACCTTCGTGTTTTTACTAATGTCCATATTGCCTATCTCAAAAAAATGAACTTTTTCATTATTGCTCCCTGGCGCCACGGTGAGACCATCCTACTTTGAAGGTTTTGGCTCACTAATTTTAGTCTTTTATGTTCTAATTCACCTCTTAAATGTTACTAGCTTAGCATATACTACAAAAAATGAGAAATTTTTTTCCATTTTCGAGGTTTGAGGATCCTATCAAGTTAGTAATATCTGGGAGCATGGTCGGCGGCTTTGTTCTTGGTTCCCAAAGAACATTGCTCGAGCACACTGTGGACGCCCCCTACCTCGCGATACGGTGTAATTTCAATCAATACAAATGAGTTCATCCCCTATACCAGCTCCATGTCGATACGGTTCTCCACATATCAATCGCAGAACCGTAATGAGTTCCAGAAGAATGAAGGGGTTATTTTTACCCCTGGGCCTCAGTATCTACCTAGTCATAAGCGTAAACATACACGTCAGTATACAACATCATCACATATCCACCCTCAAGGCGGTACATCAACATCCGCATAGACAAAGATCAGCACAATACATATAATCTACCCAAGGCCCGGACTCCGTGGAGGACCAATTACCAGTCTCCCGGGGAAATTCATTGCGCATGCATTCATGACAAATGGATTTACCGGGTATGAGAACATGGTATAGGGCTGTCCACCCATCCCACTTCCAGCAATACGCACCGAACGAAGTACCAA